>JASSUY010031966.1:14497-39668 GCA_032466535.1 Forpus xanthops | reverse complement strand
CAAAAATCCAAAACACAGTGCTGCACCAGCTACTACTTAAAGGAGAAAAATGACTGCTGCTGCTGAACCCATGACACGATGATATGTAGAAATATTTCAGATAGCCTAAAAAAAAATATAGGTATGGTAACAGAAGCAGTCTAGATGTAGCTGCACAGTCCACCGCTAAGCTAATGAAAACTTTTGCTGGGGCAAGGTTGCTTTCAGCTACCTCTAAATTTAATCACATTCTATTATCCCCAGAGTTAAGCAAGGGCTTTTACTCAGGAAGCAAGACTGCGGATAGGCAGAGGGCAAGGTCAATATGGCTAGTTGGAAAAAAATAAACTTCACAAGATCTCCAAGTGTCTCTCTGCAATACTGAGATGTGAGATATAGGCATACCAGTTAGGTCACTGAAATGCAAAATGATAGAATAGTTTGGGTTAGAAGGCACTTTTAAGGATCATCTAATCCAACCCCCTATGCAACAAGCAGTCACATGTTCAATTCAGTCAGTTTGCTCAGAGCCCCATCCAACCTGATCTTGAATATTTCCAGGGATGGGGCATCCACTACCTTTCTGAGCAACCTGTTCCAGTGTTTGACCACCCTCACAGTAAAAAATTTCTTCATCATATCTAGTCTCTTGGGTCTCTTTCAAATCCAGTTAAGAGTGAGGCTGTTCTTAACTATGAGTGTTGAACTGAGCTCACAAAAACTCATCTCCCAGAGGCTGGAACTCAAGATATTTTTCTCTTTCTGGTTCATTCTGTTGGACACAATATATTATTCGTCACATGGACACACTGCAACCTCCTCAGAATCATCAGCTTAGAGTAAAACCCCCAGAGAATGGAAAAGATAAAGTGAAAAATCAATCTTTACAAAGAGAACACTATAATAAAACTGAGTGTTTAAAGTATAGCAAACATATTTAAGAGTATAGAATGATTCAACTGTGACCAGCCAGTGGAAATGCTTATACTGGAACAAGTGCACTTCGTTTAATGGATTATTGCTACTACCACCCTGACATGCGATATCTGCAGTTCATCACACTAAATTCATTTACAGAACTAATGGGTAGCACCATTGCTGTGGACACACATGGCTGAGCAAAAGGAATACAGACCTAAGTAGGTCCAATAGTGATTCAGATACTGTTTTTAAATGTATTAAATACAGAACAGCAAGAGTCAAAATAATCTTTGATTTGTTGCTCCTTGAACTGATTTCCTTTTGCTTGGTCCACTCTTGAATATATGTGTATTAAGGAATGAAGGAATGAAAAGAAAAGGGGATAGTTTATAAAGGCTATGTGTTAATAATTCCATTTTCCTTAATATAACAAGGTGCCAAGTCCCAGGCTTTCACATCATCTTATCTGGTTATCCCCCCCAGCCCTAAAACCCTGAAGCATTAAGTAGCCTGTTTGTATCCTTCACTTCAAAACAAGGAGTTATTTCACAATTAATCTTAGCATGTGCTCTTCTCAGAATACTAGGATTAACTTGTCAGTGTTTAAAAATGAAATGCTTTTTCAAAGGGCTGTCATACGAGCCACCTTTACTGAAATGGGGTTTACAAGCATCCCATAGCTCTGCCAGATTGAGCAGAAGATATTAGATACACTAATATGATAGCATCCATCCAGCCAATGTAATAATGCCATTTATTATGTATAACACAAAGCTCCCAAGTTTCTTTACAAAACACAATTACAACTCACAAGGAAAAAATGCATAAAAGCATTTTACCTTTAGCTTTTACAATCTGGTTTCCATTTGTTTTACACAAAGGTTTACACCTTCTTTTATTGATAACATGTAGAACGTTGCTTTGTAATAAATAGTCTAATCTAATATATGACATCAACATACAACACCATAATGTGGAGAATCATATATTTCTCAAGCCAATCATCCAGGTTGCTATGCAGTCATAATGGTGAAATTATTTCTTAAACAAATATGTGTCTCACAAATATTCATAAGGCTATTCTTCCTCCTTAGCATGAAACATATCTGAGATATCCAACTGGGAATGTTGCTTGAAAATAAAGATGCCTAAAATTTCTTGCATTCATCTTAAAAGGGTATTTTTCATATTTAGTGATTTACCCCATTTCCTACTAGTAATTTGTCTGTCATTTAAGCTTATCTAAACATCAAACACTAAAAATAAAACTAATCATTAATCTTGATACATTCAAATGTTGGTAGACAGTAATCATATTTCTCCAGTTCCCAGTATTATTTTCCAAGCTACCAATATTTAACTCTCTGTCTTTCCCTCAAATTCAATATTTCTTGTCCCCAGCCAAAAATTACATCTCCTTTAAAATGCTCCCTGCATTTAGATCCAAAATGGCACTACTAACATTATCACTAGTTATAGAAATATGGGTTTTCTTCATATTCTGTTCATAGAACCCCAACTGTTTTATATTATATATTATTCTCACTTGTCACAAAATGGTGTGGCTTTATCAATTCGTACTCATCAAGAACTGCTACAGTTGTTCTAATTTCTTGCTAAAAGAAATGCAGCAATTATTGCACATTTTAGATTGGAAAAGTACAATCCAGTTCTGTTTTCTGTGCCCAGCATCATACGAGTTAATCTGATCAGATGCAGAAAGCAAACAAAGTTGATTTCTTAACAGTAAAAAACAAACAAATTAATTATGTGATTTCATACAAGGTATGTATATATGCACACACATATATGTATGCCCACACTCCTATACATGCAATCCTAGTCCTTCACTTTTCTTCTGCATGAAAAATTCACTCAACACTGATTAGTGGCCTTTTGTGCTCCAGTAACAGCAACTCCTGTCATTAAGATTTAGGGTGTAAGGGGATTTGCAATGGAACTATAAAATCTATTTGTAAAAGAATTATTGATTCAATTCATTATCAGCTTTCAGTATAAAATAAAAACTTTTCTAACCCTAGGAAAGAAGTCACGAGGCAAATCCAAGTGATAATAAATCTCTTGTATAAATGCTAACAAAATGGAGTCAAGATGCAAAATTCACTCTGCCTTGCCACATTGAATACCTTATAAATAAAACATATTTTCATTTTCACTAAGTAACAATTCAATGAGTTAAAATAATTCAATGTAGCTGAAAATGCTTAAAAGTTAGATGTAGCAGAGTGTGCAGTAAAGGTCCTTATTGACTGATTAGCAATTTGTTTCTACAAACACTGCACAGTAGTTGCCCTACTTTGCAGCAGGCTATTAGAGCCTACTGAAAAATGTGCGTTTTCATTAGAGTTAATGGTGTTGAACAGAAGACCTATGCTTCTACGCGGCCTTATTCTGTACTTAAATTATGGATACTTGTCTGTGATTACAGCTGTTGTACCTTGCTTGTATATTATATGCATATTGCAGAGTTTTGTGTTACGATGTGACTCCAGTGAACATGAGGAACAAAATTTGTTGCTCTCAGATGGTGAAGGCACTGTCCTGTTGGATGAGGCAGCAAGCCTCTGTCAGCAAATGGGCTGAGGACTCAATGGCAAAAAAAACCCCAAACTTTTCCTTTAGCTGGATGTTTTCTGTTCTTGTCATTTTGGGCTCTCACTGGACTTAAGTCTTCAACAGAGGAAGTGGTCAGGAAGTGGTCTGTTGTCCGTGAAGTTGAAGTTCAGAAGTGATACAATAAGGAATTGTGCAGCAGGTGAAGTTCAGGATTAATGAGAGACCACCACGTGGCCTGGGGATTCAGCTGCACTGGGTACTCACACAGCTAACAGCAGCTCCTCTTCTACAAATACACAGTAATAAAAAGCTAAGGATAATCTAAATGGTAAAGTAAAACAAAAGAGGTATTATTTTAATGTTTAATAGGTGATAACAGAGGCAGAAAGACCACAGCTAAGTGATCTTCCCAAGTCTTACCTGAACCATCTGTAACACTTTCTTCTTCTATCTTACTACTGCTACTTTATCTTAATTCTTCTCTGTTTTGTAATACTAGGCAGCGTGATTTGCACACTACTTCATTTAAATCTTCCAAATCAGCTGGCCATTTTACAATACAATCACATTTGCACTAGCAGCAAGATGCTTCTTACAGTCTTTAGTGTATATATATTTTGCATCAGTCATTGTAGATTTTCAGTTACATCTTAGTAAGCATATACTGGCCTAATTTTTGAGTAGAGCTGCATGTTTTCTCTCACATGTTATACCATACCTTCTTGGGTACAATTTGAGATTACATGGGTCTAGACTAAGCAAGTAAATCTTTAAGTTAATAGGAGTATGTGAAGACATTTAAGTGTACGTGTACACACAGGTTATATGGGATTTGTGTATGACTAGTTGTTCATCTGTTTTGTCTTCATGTGTTTGGAGCCAATTTTCACAGATATCTTTGGTCTACATTGTCGTGGTTTGAGTCTCTCAAACCCATGCAGCCACTCTCTCACTCACTCCCCTCTCTTTCTTCCTCAGCCCGAGGGGATGGGGAGGAGAATCAAAGGAATGCAACTCCCACAGGCTGAGATAAAAACAGTTTAGTAACTAAGGTATAACACAAATCACTACTGCTACCACCAATACAACAGAAAATACAAGGAAAGAGAATACAACAGTTCTTCACCTGATACCTAGCCACACCACGCAGTGCCCCTGCACCACCATCTTTTCGGGTCTCTGCCCTCCGTTTCTACATCCTGGACATGACATGCTGTGGTATGGAATACCTCTTTGGGCAGTTTGGATCAGGTGCTCTGTCTCTGCTTCCGCCC
This sequence comes from Forpus xanthops, assembly GCA_032466535.1. Lineage (NCBI taxonomy): Eukaryota > Metazoa > Chordata > Aves > Psittaciformes > Psittacidae > Forpus > Forpus xanthops. Next base: position 34,917 of record JASSUY010031966.1, on the reverse strand, counting down.
GGCTTCTTCCCGGCTTCCCTCCTCCCTGGCAGAGCATGAAACTCAGAAAGTCCTCTGCAAGCCTAAACATTCTAAGCCATAACTATAAACACTGGTGTTATCAGCACTGTTCCCAAGCCAAAAATCCAGAACACAGTGCTGCACCAGCTACTACTTAAAGGGGAAGAACGACTGCAGCTGCTGAACTCATGACATACATACACATAAATTACATAATATATCTATATATATGCTTGACTTTGAGACTTGCCTTTATTTTTCTTCATCTTTTCTTACATCCTGAGAACTGCAATCCCTTGGGGAGCATGGTTTAGTGGGAAGTGTCCCTGCCCATGGCAAGGGGTTGGAACTAGATGATCTTAAGGCCCTTTCCAACCTTAACTATTCTATGATTCTATGAGTTTATGACTAGTCTTTATTCACTTCTGGTTCACAGTTAAAGTGGAATTCCCAGAACCTGTTATCCTAAACAGTAAGAAAACTATCACTTTTCCTCAATTTTTCCTTTTTCATTCCTGTCCTGTGTTCAGCAGTAGCAGTCATTTTTCTCCTTCTTAGGAGCTGGTGCAGTGCTGTGGTTTTGACTTTCAGCCTGGGAACAGCACTGATAACACCACTGGTTTCAATTACTACTTAGAATATTTGGTCTGACCAAGGACTTTCTGAGCCTCATGCTCTGCCAGAGAAGAAGGGAAGCTGGGAGGAAGCAGAGACGGGACATCTGACCCAAACTGACCAGCGAGGTATTCCATACCACAGCATGTCATGCCCAGGATGTGAAAATGAGGGTCAGGGACCCAGAAGGGTGAGGGGATGGGTCAGGCTTGGTATCGGGTGGTGAGCAATTGTATTCCCTTTCCTTGTATTTCCCTTATCATCATCATTATTGGTGGTAACAGCAGTGGTTCATGTTATAATTTAGTTACTGAACTGTTCTTACCTCAACCTGTGGGAATTGAATTCTTTCGATTCTCCTTCCCATCCCCCCGGGAGCAGGGGGAAGAGAGAGGGGGGAGTGAGTGAGCGAGCTGCAAGAGTTATGGCTTAAACCACGACAATTCCTTAGGGATGATTTCTGGAATGTTCTTTATTTTGTTGTCTTCTGTTTACTGTTCATTTTTCTTTCACTTCTTCAATTGAAACCGGTTTGTAGTGATGATGGCAACAATAGCAGAACTAATGTGATGATTTTTTTTGTGCTCTTAAGATTTTGTTTCCTGTAAAAAAATTGCTATTGATTGTTCATCAAGGTATCTGCAGCAACCCATTATTTACATCCACTCTAGTTCAGACTTCTGGGGGGGGAATTATGTGGCTGATGATGTGAACAAGTGTTCTGTATTTGGAATGTTATTTTTTGATTGCTAAGCTTCTTATAAGAAACTTTTATTAACTTCTTAATTCTTGATCTTTTTGTTTAGAATCTATACTTCTGAAGTTAATCTCAATGAAATAAGTATCTGTTTTCTTAAAATAAGAAGTATAGGAAGAGGACATTCTCACCCTGTCTGAATGCACTTAACACCTCAGTTTCATGGCTACCATCAGGTAGTTATAAACACATAAACACAATTCATACACTCTAAATTTGCAAATTATAGAGCAAATCTCTACACTTGTTGATAAAACATTGCCTTTAGCCCTTGTGTGTGTCTTTTAATTGGGACAACTATCTTTATGAAAATTGCATGGGCCAGCTTATGCTGCGCTGTCTCTGTAGCTTTTATTTACAACCAAAAGGAAATCAGACTTGGTTTTGTTTAATGTTGCACTTTACCTACATTTGATTGCTTACTTGCATGCAAGTTTCCATGTATAGAAAAGCATAGAGCTTTTTACGATTATTGCTTCAGTTGTGTTACACATTGCCTGATAATGTCTCACACAGTTGAGTAAACACTAACCTGTGGCCTTCAAAGGTATGACTAAAGAATTAGTCACTGATTCAAATTATTTGTGATATAAGCACAGACACAGAGATCTGACACATACCAATAGGACTACAGGAAAGAAGCAAGACATAGAAGCAAGGTAAGGCATGCTTATAGACAGGAGATTGAGTCAACATCTTAATTTGGGGAGGCTGGAATTAGGAGGTCACTAAGTCATGGAAGTTTTCCCCAGGTTTTAACATGAGCTGGGGATGTTCTTGATCTTGTCCTTTCTTGTCCACTCCCAATTTATCAGCATGAATCTAGTCCCACCCCTGCAGAAAGGGGTCCTTTGTTTTGTTTTTTTTTTTGGTTTGGTTTGGTTTGGGAAGTGTTTTGCTTTCACTCAAAAAAGAACACGGAAAATTTGAGGTTTTACATGTTCCCTCTTAGGGTAAAGGGAGTATATATCTTTCACTTCCATGTAATGCTATTCAGTGTTAAAAATGTGTCTGAAGTCTGAAAGGGAAATTGAGGGTAGTCATTTTTGTTGTCTGTTCGGAGTTACTCCTAAAGCTGAGTTTGCCCAAGCCATCAGGCTTAACCTTCAATACCTAGGGAATTCTCTATTTCAATAAATTTTGTAGCTTAAATAATAATACTAAACTTGTTTCTCCTTTTCTGTCTAATAATTCTTTCAATAGAACTTGCACATTTGAAAACCAGCTTCGTGTTTTCTTTAACTCAGAAGGGGTTTATGCTTCTTGCAGGAGAAGCTCTTCAGTTCTGCAATATCTGTTCTTTCAGGGACACTATATCCTCCACTCACATGAAATTTGTTGGAAGCTGTATGCCTCAGAGAAAACTAACATGATAAATATGACTGTGCTGCTGTCCTCTCAGAGAATGTAGATGTTTTCTTTGCTTATAATTTCTAATACTTCACAAAAAGTGAGAGGAAGAAAAGGCTGTTACTAATTTTTAACTCATTACATTTCCAGAAACTGACATCTGGTTTCATGCTTTCTTGAAAGAATGGTAGTCATAGAGTAATATTCCCAATAGCTAATAGCTAGGCTGGCTTTCTGCAATGAACTTGGATGACCTTAGAAGAAAAAGAAAATTGCATTATGCCAGAGTCCAGATGCCCTGCCTTTTTCCACAACAACTCTTGCTTATATAGAAGCTTAAGGATATGCAGCTGATAAGGGAAATCCTGGAGAGATTACAGGACATATGATGTTATGTAAAACCTTAAAATATAGATGACGAAAGAGCCCGCTGTAATTTTCTTATACACATATATCTGCTGCTTGGTTGATATTGCTATAATGCATTTTAAATTGCTACCATTAATTTAGTGCATTATTCATCAATTACTTACAGCTAGACACAGAAGCATTTGTCATAAGCTTTAGGAGAGAAGAAAAATGGCTCCTGCTAATACTATTGTGTGCTTAATTTTGCTACATAATGTGACCCAAGCCATTAGTCACAGATGTATTTCTTTTTGGAAAGAACAAAAGATCAATTGTACAGTTGCCCAACAAAACTATAAAATATACTTATTTTCTTCTGCATAACGCAAGCTGACAGTCACAACAGAAGAATCTTTCTTGCACCCTGAAACTGTAACTTTTATCAGAAGACCAGAAAAGTCTGCTTCCTCTAATGTGGTCCTTTTCTCTCTCTTCTGCCTCCCAAAGAGCACCTAACAGCAATCTGTAAGGATGTATGCTAAAGGAACTGTTATACTGGCCAGGAGGAGGCGGCTGCTGCTTTGTGTGAAGCTCAGGATCACAGAGCCGCTGAGGGTGAAAGGAGCTGCTAGAGAGTGTCTAGTCCAAGACCCGGCTCAAGCAGGGCAGCTGCAGTACATTGCCCAGGATCATGTCCAGTTGGGCTTTGCATATCTCCAAGAGTGGAGACTCCACAGCCTCTCTGGGAAACCTGTGCAAGTGTTTGACCTCTCCCACTGTAAAAAAATAAAAAAAGATCTTTAATTAAAATGAGATTTCCTGTATTTTTGTTTGTGCCTGTTGCCGCTTGTCCCATCAGTGTGCACAGAGATGAACCTGGCTCTGTCTTCTTTAGTTCCATTATCTCCTCCTCCAATTCAGGTAATTTATGCACATGAGTAATATCCCCTGACCTGTGTCTTCTCCAGGCTGAACTGTCTCAGCCTCTCATTGAAATGACACTCCAATCTTTAATCATTTTTGTGTCTTTTTGTTGGACTAAGTCCCGCACATTCATGTGTCCCTCATACTGGGCTCAGCACTATGGGTGCAGCCTCTGCAGTGTTGCATGGAAGGGAAGGATCACATTCCTTGACCAGCTGGCCACACTCTTTCTAATGAAGCCTAGGATGTCATTGGCTTTTGTTGCCATATTGCTGGATCACAGTGAACTTCACTGCTCTCTAGGACTCCCAGGTCCTTCTTTTGCAAAGTTACTGTTGTGCTATTTTAGCTAAATGAACATGACTGTCTGCTGCGCATGTACGAATGAGAGAAATAGTGCTGTGGGAAGCATAGGATCCTTACAATACTCACAAACTAAGCAGGTGCTTTATGTCACAGGTTTTACTCACTATGGGGAAAAAAAAGCAAATAAATGCTCTCTTATGAACACATTTTGTTAGGACCCAAGCTCAGTGCCCACACCCTCCTGCTCTGACTACAGCTAGAGCTGGATGAGGCTCTTTCACCTCTCAGTAAGCAAGTTATGATGAGGCATGAATGGTAATTTGCTGCCTTAAATAAACAAATAAGTGAGTGATGACTGTGGAAACAGAGTATGCAAGTTATAGTTTGCCTGGGGAGATTTAATTTCTCTACTGAACATTATCATTCTCAGCATCTGAGCTTTGTAGCCCAGTGATTAATCTTCCTGAACACTGGGCTGCTTGTAACAGGTTCTGGAGGTTCCTATCTGGAACATGCAGCATTGTTAATTAGCAAATCCATAGAACATCTGATGTGCATGGTTCCTAAATGAACTTGATTTATTAAGTATGCTTATTAATGCCTTTGCAGTCAGATACACAAATATTATGGGTAAAGCCATTGGCTGCACCAAGGAAGAGCAATTAATCTTGCAAATAAGCTAGTAGGGAGTGGGTTATAAATCAAAGCATCTGCTACATGTCACCTTAAGTCTAAAGGAAAATTTTTGTTGTCTTTGGTTGAATGCTTTTTAGCAAAGCTCAGCCATGTTTGCAGCAATGTCCAAATACTGTATGGTATGGAAAGAATATATAGATCCCCATGTATTTGACGAAGTAAAAGTTGCAGTGATTGGATTACTGTTTTTTTGCAGAAAGATACCAACAAAAATAATGTATTATACAATAATATAATAATCAACTTTTGCCTAAGTGTATGATGGATGTTCTATTTATCTGTACTATCTAGCGTCTGGCCATTAATGGATTGGATTTACCTATGTTTTTTATACAAAGAACTGCATGAGGACTCATCTATGCTAAAAGGTATTAGCATAATGCCCCTGACTGCATAAAACATAGAAATCAATAAAAGCATGGTTTGATGCTACAAGCAATTAAAATATTGTAAACAAATGAGGCAGATAGATAACAGAATAATAGAAGTTCCTTGGGTGGCATGGTTTAGTGGGAGGTGTCCCTGCCCATAGCACGGGGGTTGGAACTAGATGATCTTAAGGTCCTTTCCAACCCTAACTATTCTATGATTCTATGATTCTAAATTCCCAGAATTTGAAAGACACAAGTCTGAGTGTCTCCCTTATCACTCTGATAGAATTCAAGTAGGAACCAAGGAAGCACTTCACATTTTGAAACATAGTAGATACAATGCATAGAAACTTTTCTGTACAAGTTTCTTCTTACTGTAACACTGAAAATAGTTCATTCACTTATCGCACCACCCAGCCACTGGCTCTGTAACTGTTCAGAAAACAAGGAGGCCACTGTACAGGAAAAGTAGTGCTTCCCAGAATGCACCAGCAATGAACCCTGAATTAGATGCTGGTCAAAGGCCTGCTCTCACTCTGATGGAAACCAGGAACTGCTCATAGCTATCTGGTTTTAATGTATAGGTAATTTTGCTACATGTCCATTGATAATCATGGATTCAAGAAATATAAACAACATCACTATCAACTGGAGATATTTAATGCCCTGGTGATGGGAATGGGAAAAGTAGAAAGCCTCAAAAGCAGCTCATGCTTCTTGTTTCTTCTTTCTTAATAAAGCCTGTGACTACTGGGGACTAAAAAAGGTATGAGAATACACATTGAGACTGTTACTCTGTTTTGTCTTCAACAGATTTGTGCTGTATGTCAATTCTTACAATATTCACAAAGTAAATAGGTGCCTTATGTCACAGTTTTTTCTCACTGTAGAAAAAATGCATATAAGTGCTCTCTCGTGAACGCATTTTGTTAGGACCTATCGCACAGTGACTTGTTAAAGATCTACTTCCAATGCAGTAGCTCCAGTCGTTTAAAAGTGTCCAGCAGTACAAAGAAATTTGCAGCATTCGATGAATATTTACACAGAGATCTCCTGAGAGGTTTCTTCAGACTGTGAAGAGTGGTGGTAGCAGCCTGGCTCTGCCCACCATTAGAAGGATGTGGATAGAATCTTGTAAACACCAGGTATGTGATTAGAAAAGTTCTAAGTTACTCTGGAGTATAACTCAGAGCACAAAAGTCACAGACTGGGACAGTATGAAGAATTCCAGGTCATTGCTAAAGTTAGTATCTCAGGATAACAACTCCAGAATTGGCCCAAACAGAGCTACCACTTGCTTTTATTTTATTTTGAGACAAAAAACAGCTGGCAACTCTTGGGTTGGTAATACCATAAAAGATCAAGCTTCCTGTCATCAGTGCATAACAGCTACCAATGACAGTGAATGACAGAGTTCTTATCAGAGATGTGATTATTTTCAGAAACACTCTGAAAAGCATCTGAATATCTTGCTGTCTGTCATTGCAACCATGAGCTTTGTTTTAAACTGCAAAGAACACTTGCTGTCAGCTGAAATCAGAGAAGGATGTGGCATTCCAGCACAGACCCTGCCAGTGCCATTCCTGACCTTCATAAAGACATGACACAGTCCCATCCCACTGATAGAAAGGCAGTTGTTTACCTTAACTGCTATAACCAAGGAGCTTTTCTTGCACCTCATAGGGACAGAGGGTCTGAGAACAACGCTTGTCAATTTGTGCTGCTTCTCTCAGCAGCATAACTCATGCTGTGCTCTTAAGCAGCTCTTATAATCAGCCAACATGCTTTACTTTTTTTGTCACAGAGACAGAAGAATAGAAAAATATTCAGGACAAAACCAGAAATACTTACTTTGAGAGGTGCTGGATCCTTACTGCTTTTCTGGTGAAAATGAGGACATAAACCCTCTTTACCCCCAGACAGATCCATTAGAAGCAAATTGTGCTAACCTCTATGCTGGTATTAATTGGTGATGCGAATCTGAGACTAAATAGAATTTCAAGTATCATTTAGATACTGCCTTCTGGGAACTTTCTGTTCACTCTACTTTTCTGTCAGACCTCATATAGCTCATAATTTTCTTTGAATAATTTTCTTGCCCAGGGAAGTTGTGAATGCTCCATCGCTGGCGGTGTTCAAGGCCGGGTTGGACAAAGCCTTGGGTGACATGGTTTAGTGGAAGGTGTCACTGCCCATGGCAGGAGGGTTGGAACTAGATAATCTTAAGGTCCTTTCCAACCCTAACTATTCTATGATTTGATGATTCTACTAATATAGATAAATTAAATAGGTATAATGCATTAATATATATTTTTATCTAGAAAACAGGACAGTAAATGCTTATTGTTACAGCCATGACCTACAGTTAGAGCATTAAATGAGATGTAGGCAGTTATTTTAAATTTTTAAAACAATGCTCCACAGATTACAAGAATTGTAAGAATTATTAAAATTTTCACCTCCTCCCTAGAGTTTATACACTATTTCCATTATCGAGTGAGGTGCCCCTTCCTGGTGGGAAGTACTCTGAGGCGCTTTCTGGAAGAGGAAGCCTTAGGTCCTGAACCATGTCAAAAGTACATTGTTCTGTGAAACAGGTCCACACTGCAAGTCTATACAGTGATCTGAGTGAGAGAAACCTACATGAAGCTTCTGCAGCTCACCAGCCAGAGAAATAAGAGCCTTCAAGGCTGAGAAGAGACATGTAAATACCCTACTTTGTAATCTCCACATTAAGACATTAACCTGGAGGATGAAAGGTCTGGGCTCTGTTTTACAGGGTGAACAAATCCCAGTCTTCTGGCCAAGTAAGTCTCATGGTGCTGGAGTACAGTCATCTTGTAAGGCAGAGTAAATTAAAAAGAAATGTTCTGTAGGTCATCATAGCACTGGTATGAAAGCTGTCTGCTGCTCTAAACTATATACGATGCACTGAAAATACTTTTAATTTCAATGATGCCTCACTTTGGGAAAGTAAACTTGATAATTAGAGTGTAAATATCATGGTGGGTTGCTAAGAGAGCATAAAAATACTACCTCCACATCTCCTTTCCAAAGCTGCGCTGCAATAGTCTTTAAAAACTTATATACTAGCTTTAACTGTGACAGAAAAATTAAATATTTATATTACTCCCATCCTTACCAGATGTAAAGGAAGGGGATATTTGAACAGGAACAGTTTATTATACTGCCAGTAAGAAAACCTAAAATTAGAAAACAGTAACTCATTTTCACAGCAGCTCCGAAACTCTGAGTTAAATTAGACAGTCCTTGAATATATCTGTTGCATTATCTTAGGAAGCAGAATCGTTCTGCTTAAAAAAGAAAATCCTCATTTTATAAGCCAAAAGACTTTAAAAATAAATAAATAAACAAATAAAAGCATAACACCGCTGAAAGAGCTGATGTTCCCTTTGTTTCCAAGTGCAGTGAATAACTAGCTTATGGGTAGGCTGCAGAATAGATTTTGAATTACCATTACAGAGGCCAGTAAAAATACATTTATTGGAATAAGCAACTCTATATGAACTCAAAGCCACAAAAATGCTGGTGTTCATGACTTTCCTTTTCTCTGTAACCACTGCTGATTTTTGACCTGTGTATTAGGTATATGTAAAGTAATACCATGCAGAAGACTTTTTATCTTTTTCTGACTGGCTTTGTAAAAGCATCTGTACTCCTTAAATTTCCTCTTCATTTCAGCTGCACTCTTCTCTAAGGCAAGAAAATGGCCTATAAAATTTTCGAAAGTTAATTTTGAACCAGTACCAGAACGGCTTTTAAAAGCAAGCCTCTACTATAAAATCCTGCTTCCAGCTACAATTTGTTGATGTTTAATGGCCATCTGACAATTATGCAGTCTGTACCCACAGAAAAAGAAAGTGTATATACAAAGAATTTTCATATCCCAGCTAGCAATAGCTCCAATTCAAAATGTAGCTCTTTAAGTATATGTCAAAGAATGGAGAGAACAGGTCAGAGGAGCACTTGTTTGCGTCACCACAGGTTTCTCTAGACAGAATGCATTAAGAATATTTATGAGTTGGAGGAGCAGAGTCACCCGTAATGCAATTGCAGCTGATTTAATTGAGAAAAGGGAATGAAAAACGCTTACCTCAACATGTCTGCTTAAGCTGTCTTCTGATTTACTCCATTTGTATCAATACAGGAAGTCAAAGAGGCAAATTGAATTTATGGACCAGTGGAAGATAAACCAATTTTCTCTCGAAAAACCTGAGTAACATATCTCATGCCTAAGCTGCCTCTTCTATTTTCACATCAGTCACCGTACATAGCATTTTACAATGCAGTAAACCAATTTAAACGTTCCATACATGTCAGCTATTGTACTGCTCACATGCCATGTGAATTTGCTCCTTGTATGACTGCTGCAGCAGCACAACTCACCATCTCAGCCTTCTGCCCAGGCTGGGTGACCCAGCGTAGGCATCTACACTCATCTCAGGTCTTGGTAGCTTCAGTAAGGACCTGCAGTGGTGCTGGGCCCTCCTGATCCCCTCTTTTCCTGTAAGACTGCCCACTTGTCAAGTGATGCCTGGCTGTCAGGACTAACAATTTCTCCCAGCTATCACCTAGTACCAATTTAATTACAGTCTTGCCTCACTAGCACTCCCGGTCTTTCTCTTACGGTTAACAGAAATTTATGTGCCTTTCAGGGCAGCTTGTTATAAAATGCTTTTCCAATTATCTCAATTAATTCCGACTGAAAAGCAACAGCATGTCAAAGAAAAAGCTTCAACATAAACAGGCATGTACTTGAAAATACAGCTGACACAGCACGAGCTTTTCTAGACTTGGCATTTTTCTGACAGAAAATCCCAGACTTATCAGAACTGAAATGTTCTAGGGAATATGTTGACAAAGTGTCCAACTGACTCAAGGATGATTCCCATAGAAGTCTGGTTTGCCACTGCTCCATTTGCCCTCTCCTCTTTCCTCCCCTTGTCTCTCCAGTGGCTCACAAAGCAGGGAGCTGGGAAGCCAGGAATAAAGCAGTAAGCCGCTCCAGAATCAGGGAGTTACATTCCTATGGAGCCCATGAAGTGTGTTCTGCGTTTGAAACAGTTTTTTTAAAAACTTTCTTTCATAGTAAGCCATGATCAGAAAGTAACCCAAGGACCTTCACACCCACAACATCATCCTCCCTTTGAGGCAGATGCAGCGCACTTTGGACATCATTACTGAGTTGTCCCATATAGGCCAACATGTAGGGGAAACATGAGTTAATCCCAGTCACTGCAGAAAATCCTAATCCCCTCCATAATTAATCAGTGATGAGCATACCAAAGAAGCTGAGACTAGGTAGTGCACAAAGTTTACCTTTAGTTTACCTTTAAAAAACTTTACCAATGCAAAGGTCACACATGTGAGACTGTGTGACTTATATTCTCATAAAACCAGCTACTCAGGGAATGATTTTTAAATACCAGATCGGATTTCCAGTTGGTATAAACCACTGCTGAAGTAAACAGAGCTATGCTGATTTATGCCCATGAAAGGACTCAGTGTTCTTTCCAATAAACATTCTGACTTAAGTTTCAATGAATATCTTAGAAACATATACCTATTTTGTAGCTACTCCATATTCTGTATATACCTGCATTTACCCAAACCAGAAATACACTCTTGCAACTTTAACTGGTGATTACCATCTGTATTTCTGGTAGCAAGCAGCGGATAACCATTATTCTATTCAAGAACTGATTTGTCTGTTTTAATCAATGCTAAATGTTTTCAGATGGCTCCAGTTATTAAGCTGCTTGACTGAAGTAATTCCTATCATTAGTGGCATCCTTAATGCATATCAAAAGCATAGTTGTTTAGAAAGGATCCTTATAGCCATCTACCGCAGCACTCCAGCTGTAGGAGTCATTCTACTATGTTACTATCACAGCAGCTATGTCATAATTTTCCTGCTGCACAATGGATTCCTGCTCCTCCTGTTTGTCACCCATGCTGCATGCATTGGTGAATATACACCTCAGCTGGGCTATTGATGCTGCCACATTCTAAGGGGAGAAAGCTCTAATTCCTTGTGACCATTCTTAGGCACTTCTATAGATATGTGGTTTCTAATACAGCAGTAACCCTTATGTCTTTGGTGCCACATGGCTCTCCATCCCCTGCCTCCATTAACACAACAGACCAAAAGACCTCGCTAGCGCACCATCCCTCAAACACTGTCATGCTGCCCCCAGGCTTATCTCTAGCAAGCCTGGTTTTATTTCTTCCCCTTAAGGAGACATGCAATAAGCCTGGATCTCAAAAGAAGGCTATATCACAAAGATGTTCCTGGAATATTCAGTGAGTGAGAAGATAGTGTAAGGGAGCAGTGGTAGATAAGAAAAATGGTAAATAAACTTAGCCTAAATGCTGATCTAACATGAATACGCAGTGTTTGACTGAGTCAGGATATTGACAGAGCTCACCCTCTTCTTGAAGAAGACCACATAAAAGCAACATATAGCAGATATACTCTCATTTCCTCCATCAGAACAGACTAAAATCACATCCACAGTAGGAAAAGAGAGACTCTACATACATCAAAGTACAGACTACAGGGGATGCTGTCTCTGATTTATAAAACATACAAGAATTAGAAACTCTTTGTTTGTACTTTCCCCCATCAAGTGTGTTTTGGGTGCTTAACTTTGACTACTTTTACTGAAAGTATAGCCCTCTGGCGCATCTTCCCACACACCTTAGTATAAATTGTCTCAGAGTAAGCTCTTGGCTGAAATCCTGTACTATTTGAAAGTAATGGATCCCAAAAATAAGCTACCTCCTTTGAAGTATTTTGCTGGCAGGGAATGTCATATTGATGACAAGGACATCTAACAGGCATCTGTTGTAATCAAAACAAAAGTGGTCATGAAGTCATTTCAGTGACTGGAAAACTTACAAGGTCTGGTATCTTTCCCTTTGTTTTGGCCTTTATTCATTAGAAAGGGAAATGAGATAGGAATAACAAGCAGAGGAGTACACTGAAAGACAGACATCAGTGGGACATCTGTCGTTTTGGGTCAGTCCCTTGTGGATTTTTTGCTTTTGGAAGGAGATACTAAACTGGAGTGTGGTTCAAGTTCCCTAAGAGTGGCCTAGGGAGTTAACAAGGGCTATTTTTCCAAGGTTTCCACTAAGCAGACTGACCTCAGCTGCTTTCCAGATGCAGTGTAGATTTTCTTTCCAAGTGGGATTCAGCTGACCTTTGGATGTCAGATGACGTCCTGTTTTAATATGCAGATTTCCATGTTGTCTATGCCTGAAGTTAGGCAGAGAGCATCCCAAACGTACTGCTGAGCACTTCAATATACATTTTCAAATGCATAAGAACCTGTTTTTTCCACATGAACACAATGTATTTCATCCTTGGCATATCCTGAATAGCTCCACCAAAATTGGTATAGAGGGATGCTTATATGCACGTCTCACTCTGCTCATTTTGCATTTTTTTCCTTAGTTAAGATCAGGCATGCAGAATGGTTCTTTCCTTATTTTTCCCAGATCATTATGAGAGAAGAGCTAGATGCTATCTCCTTGCCCTGATGAAACTGTGTCTGCCCCCCCTACTCTGTGATGACACATAAGAATCTTGAACAGCACAAGCCTAATCTACTATGGCTGTAGATTAGAAAATGTGTATTTGTGCACTAAATTCCAGTCCTTTTAGTAAAGAACAAATTGCAAAGGGGACACAATTACTTTTAGTGCTCAGGGCTTAGTTCCAGAATAAGAAATTACTAAAACACTGAGTTTTACCACCACCAAAAACATCAACTCTTGAGTAGCAAAAAGTGCTAATACACATGCCTGTCTTGAGTTCATGATTAATGTTGAAAGGGAAGGGCTTCAGGCTGATTTAAATTGGCCCTCATCTTGATTAATAAAGAACGGTGTTTGGTTTTGCTGTTTGTTTTTTTTTGTTGTTTTTTTTTTGAGGGGGTGGTCGTATAGTTATATAAAGCTTTGTTTCAATAACTAGGACTGCCAAACTCAGTAAAAGAAATAATATGTGACAGGTAGAAATTACAAAAGAAGGATGCAGAAACCATTAAGGCAGTAGCTGTATCATTTGTAAGGATGACATAGCCTGAAGGTAGACTGTGTATGTTTTAGGAGGGTGACTCCAGAAGCTAGACTTACATAGAATTAACAAACAAATCTAATCTATTGTTTGTGACAGGTAACAAACTGACAGCCTTGACAACAGAGTTATTTATCCATGGACCATAGACAGCATGGAAAACACCACCAGCAATAAACCATTTTTCACTTCACACAGAGCTGTTCACAACCTGAGAACATGCCTCCCTCTCTATGTTCCTTTCTTGCTAAATGGATAGTCACCAACTGGTGATCAAGCTTACTAAAGCAAAATTATAATCTCAAAACACATTCTCCCTTGCCACTGAAGTCCAAATCTGGGCTTCAGTTATCTTAAACTTCTTTGCTTAAAGATTTCCAGTAAATGCTGGGAATCACCATTTGGGAAATTCAAGATTAGCAGGGGCAAGTAGCAAAACAACTCCTGTATCATAAGAAGAGATATTCAAATTCCCTTCCCCCATGACCCAGTCATTTTCATTTGATAGATTCCACAACTGTTCCAGTTTGGGGTCTCCTTCACCTGGAGCTGCCTTTGCAGTAGACCTGTCAACATTTTGTCTTTCCCATGCCCTCTTTTTTTGACATTATTCATGAAACCAGTGTCTTGGTGTTTCTTCTTATGTTTTGGAGTTTCACCTGCTATTTAATAGTTCCACACATAATTTTTCACATACTTCTTTATAAGAAGTGCTGGACATGGCCAGCTAGTAGCTGGCAGAGTATATATCAGGAAAACTGTGTGTGACATCAGATCTGTAAAAAGATGTTCTGTTCCATATAATAGACCCTAAGAAAGAAAAGTAAGCAGTTGCTCTACCTCCAGCCCCATTCTGCAAAGCAATCAAGGTACAGCTACTGGGTCTCTGAGAAGACACAGTCACAGAGCAGATCTACCTAGAAACACTCAAATTTCTTACCAACTTAAACCAACTGCAGGAACTTCTCAGTGTTCCTTGTGCCTCCCGAAAGTAGCTTAAGTTGTTACATGAAACTTTTGTCGCATGAGCTGATAGATGGCAAATTAAATCAAAAACCCTCCACCCTTCACAAATGCCACCCTTAACTTGCTACCATCATAAAATCCTCTCACTGATAACAGATTCTCAGTTGTTAATACCCTCTGGGTTTTGTTCATTTTTGGGTCATACTTACAAGCAGTCTCAAGATTTATGAGCAACTCCCAGTCCAAAGCTTTCTTTTTCCACTCTATTTTGGTTGTGTGAGAGGACCTCATGTGTTTGGCTCATTAACTTTACACTATCTGGGAAATGAAGGCAAAAGCTTTGCTTCTAGATATAATTTGCATGTAGCTGACAACAGCAATTCATAAGGTTCTTGGATCTTAATATATAAGAATCTAGGCTTCAGTTTAATTTCTAAATCAAGTAAACCTTCAAAGCTATTAAAAAAAAGAAAAAAAGAAGAAAAAGGCAAAATAACCCCAACCTGAATTTACTGGTTAAGATATTATAGTTGTCATGGTGTTATTGCATTACGTAGGCTTTAAGAAGAGCTACTATATGCGTCTAAAATCATAAAAGACTTCTTGCCGTAAGTTAACCCATGACACAATAATATACACATAATACACACATAAAGCACCCTTTGATACCTACCCTCAAACACTACCTGAAGGAAAAGTCTGGGATTTCTCATTTGTAAGGTATTATTAGGAAGAGAGAAAATTATGTACCTTATGAACATTTTAAATGAAATTTGTTGGCTTACAACCTTATAATACTACTTTGTATTTAAAATAAGCAATCTGTCTCTGCAAACAAACAAATTTGAAATCACCTCAAAGAGAACTCAATCTTCCAGCCAGAACATGAAGCATAAAAAAAAAAAAAAAAAAAAAAGGTTTTGCTTGCTCTAATTACCAAGTATTTGACTGAATTTTATTTGCTTTTGGAGATGAAAATGTTAACTAAGGTCTTAACTCCATTGCTGGTTCTGTCCTAAATCAGGCTGCTCCAAGCCAAATGCAGCCAAGACCTGTGTCTCAGAGGTACTGAAACAGAAGGAATTTAGTCACCAGTACCTAGAAATGCAGTCCAGAAACCTCTGCTTGTCAGCTTTAAAAACTGCTTAACTATGCAGCTGTCACAGCAGCATACATGTTTTTGTCCTGTGCCATAGAGACCCTGATTTCTGAAGTCTCAGTCCAGGCTCTTCCCTGTTTTGGCATATTGATTCAGACCTCAGACCTAGGTCTTGCCAACACCCACCACTGAGGCATTCCTACATCTTCCTTCCATCAGTCCATCAGTTCAAAACATGACTAACACATACTAGCAGGTTCAGATTTTCTGGGGGTTAATGATGTTGGTGTTTCTTCAAGAATAGTCCTGGGTTCCAAAAAGCACAATTTTACCTGGTTTGTTTTTGTGTTTGGTGGTTTTGGGGATTTTTTACCTGGGAGTATTGGTTTTTGTTTTTCGTACAGTTTACTCACCATAAGAGTTGTGGTACCTGCATTCTAGCCCTTTATTCACATGAAGTGGTTCAAAATCACATCAACTATCAATGATTGTACTGAAGATGTGTCTCTGCACTATGGCCAGTCTCTGACACTGCACTAGCCAGGGCTGCCCTGGGACACTTGCTCAGAAAGGGGGAAATCCTGAGTACCAGCCAAATCACAGTGGCAGCATCAGGAATTTATGTAATATAGCTGTCTGCTTAAATACACAACATCCAGAGCAAGGACTGGACTCCAGCTTTTCTTATCAATCAGCGGTGCTAGACTCTGTAACTACAAAGTAACATTTTCCTCCTAACCTTATTCTGTCCTTGGTTTGTTATTAAAGTACGGGATGTTCATTTCCACAGAGTAAGAAGAAAATATTCCCACCTAGAATAACCTCCCAGCTGCGAACATGGCACTTCAGGAAAGCAGTTTTCACTTTCTACCAGGCTCAGCTGGACCATAAACTAGGGACTGTCATGGCAAACGTTACTTATGTATTGGCATGCAAACTAGCTGAGGTTTCGGCTTGAGTGTCTGGATTGATTACGCTAGGTTTTAAGAAATCTGCAATTAATTTGCGGTGTCATTGTTAATCACACTTTCCCTTTAAAAATATCAGAGCAGGAAAACTTAATACTGTAATCAATACTCATTGACAATACTGTGGTTTATTAATTATTTGCTTGCTGACAGATGTAAAAAGAAAAATTAGGCTGTCTGTAAGTTACTTCAAACCTTGACTAAGCTTCGGGTTTTTGTTCCCCTGTGTGGGGACATAAATATATGATTTGGAATGGCCAGATACAAACCCCATTATTAAAATCATTAATACTTTCATGTTTTACCTGTTGCTTTATTTTATTTAAAGCGAACCATATAAATAACAAATGTGTTACTAATACATTCAAATTTGGATGATTATAGAACAAATATATGTAAAATTTAAAATTATGTTCTGTGGGGCCTTTGCACTAAACAATTAGAAAGTCTCAAGCCACTGATTCAAAGATTTTTTTCAATCATCAAACACATATTTAGAAAATGTTTGCAGCAATCTCTTAGACCATTTATTTACCTTATGAAAACTGGAATAGGAATTTATCTGATCTTGCAGTTTATTCTTTACTTCAGGCTATAATCTGGAATTACATCCATTTATCTTCTTTGGAAATCTACTTAAAAGGAAACAAACTGAACTTTCAGGAAATGGTACAACAGTTCCTTGTAAGGGAAAAAGAAAAAAGAATCTATTTTGCAGATGCAGCTTAAGGCACCATAATTAGTTACTGGAATAGAATTAATGGCTTGTCACTAAAAAGCCAGTTCTATGGCTTGAACATCTGACTGGGATATGACAATTGGCTGCTACAGACATTATGTTGGTATCACATTATGTGATAAGCAAATAGGAGAAGGGAAAATCTCTAAGAGAATGACAATCTAATTTTATGGCCCTGTTCCTACAAACTAGAAATATGGGAAGAAAACCACACAAAATATCTGTTGTCCAGTTTATAAGAATAATTATTTCTATCTTTGGATGATATCTACGTTTTCTTCTTGCTGTTTTTATGAGACAATATAAACTCTTGGAACAAAACCAAATGTATTCTGCAGGCATGTTTTTGTTTTAATTACGCTGTCGTATGCTCATCAAATAACATTAATACAATTCAAGTTTTATTTGCTACTCTAACAAGCATTCATAAAATGTGTTTCCAGTGTTTTAAAGTCCATGATCTTGATTTGAAATAAAGTTGTAAAACCTAATGGTCTTTTTCCTCAGTATATGCAGTTGCCCCACATTTCAGCTGTCATTCCAAGACAGTTTCCCAGATTAATAACAAATATTTCTATATTGTACACTGTGCTAATTACTAGAAATAAGCTACTGTCATTGCAGAAACTTTATTTATTTAATAAATGAATACCATATTGTTTTCCATGTCCCACTCTTTTGTGAGGTTTTGTGTGTTATGTGTGGTAATCTTTCAAGTGAAGCTGTTCCTGTTATTTAATACACTAAATTTTCAGAAAGTCAGACTCCTCAATGAAACACAAAAGAAGAAAGAGAAAGCAATCCTGATGAAAGGAAGCTGCTAATGACAAGAGTACACATTTTTCTTTTCTGTTTTGTCTGTGTTACTGGGCCAAATAAGTCCTTAAAGCTATCCAGATGCTACAATTTCAGAAGACCACTAAAGTAGAAAACACAAAATAATTATAATTGTCTCACTGATTACATTTAGAAGAGGTGAGCTATGCATCAGCTGAGCTAATAATATTTTCTTTTAATACAAGCAGGTCAAACTCTGAAGCATAACAAGCTATGCTTGTGTATTCTCCATTTTCCTTGAGTAACTGCAGCACAGTTATAAATTCATTTTGGTTATGTTTTCTGCTTGGGAGCATGCCAAAAGGCCTCCTCTTCATCTATGCTGCATCATTCCTGTTGCCTTTTGTTCTGTCTCAGTAGCTTCAGAACTTGCTGCTTAGGTACACACACAACAGTAGAAGCATATAACTACAACTTTTACAGAAAAAAAAACATTTCTGCAAGGTAAAAATAGAAAAGATTGATGGAGTCAGTATTAAACTAGATTCCTCTAATGAGTTAAAGACTCCCACCTGCTCTGTATACTAATGTGCTTGAAGCCTGCAAGGAGAAAAGAAAAAGATCAATACAAATTTATGGGCTCTTCATAAGCACCAAATTAGCAACAAGAGAAATGCAGGGTTGTGTGGAAAGGATGCTCATGAACCTCCTCTGAGACTTCTAAACCTAACTGAGCACAAAATGATGCAATTATGATGTTAAATAAGACTTCTAGGGTAAATTCCTAGACAATAAAAGGCATGCTTGCTACAGACATGACAATCAAAGAAGCCTTTCTAAAAGAAAGTCTATACCATCAGCCTATCTGCCAGGGATCAGCTAACCCCTCACTCTCTTCATCTTCGTTTCTTCCCAGTTTCTAATAATATTCTTCAACATTTCTGACTCCCCCATCTAATTCCTCTCCCTTATGTATTTCCCCAGATCTTTACCTCAGGGCTCCAGCTGAAAATTTTCCAGCTTCTGTGCAAAGCTGCTGCTTCTCTAAATTCACTATGGCTAAATATTTTCTCACAGTCATTCCTTCAGCATCAGCCATTTGCTCCCTCTTGATTTCCCATCAACTGGCAGTGCCAGCTCAGTTTTTAACTCTGCCCCTTTTTCCTTCTTTATGTTAATACTGTGT
Organism: Forpus xanthops; assembly: GCA_032466535.1. Taxonomy (NCBI): domain Eukaryota; kingdom Metazoa; phylum Chordata; class Aves; order Psittaciformes; family Psittacidae; genus Forpus; species Forpus xanthops. The sequence continues at coordinate 15,711 of JASSUY010031966.1, read as the reverse complement.
TTGATGCTCTTCGTGCTTCATTAGTCTCCATTCTCAAACATCTCCCATTTGACCTCCCTTGAAATCACTTTTCTCTCAGCCCTTATTAGTCTCTCTGATTCCTCAGCCATAGAATCAAAGAATGATTTGGGCTGGAAGGGACCTTAAAGATCATCTAATTCCAGCTCCATGCCATGGACAGGGACACCTTCCACTAGATCAGGTTTCTCAAAGCCCCATCCAACCTGGGGCCTGAACACTGCTAGAGGTGGAGCATTCCCAACCTCCGGTTTCCTCTACTTGCAAAGTAAATTTGTCTCAGTTCCACTCCTCCATTAAGCTATCGGCTTGTCCCTTTCTCGTTCTGTTTCTCTTTTTCCCTTTGATAGCTAAACTCAGTGGGGCCACAGTATATAATAGTCACCTTGGTGCTCCTCTCATCTCTCTAGACTGACTCATTTCAGTGGCTTTCCACTAAGCTGGCTACAACCAGTGCTTCTGGCAGTCCCCCTCCTGGCTTGGGATCCATCTCCATCCTTCCTCATACCCTCAGATGACTGTAGTATTCAAGTAATCGAGTAATTCCAAATATCATGTACTCTGCTTTCTTTCTTCCCCCTTTCCCTTCCCTTGCAATCATCTTTCAGCATGTGCTCAATGGCTCAATGTCCAGCTGGAGACCAGTAATGAGTGGTGTCCCTCAGGGATCGGTGTTGGGACCGGTCTTGTTCAGCATCTTTGTCGATGACATGGAGAGTGGGATTGAGTGCGCCCTCAGCAAGTTTGCTGATGACACCAAGCTCTGTGGTTTGGTTGATACATTGGAGTGAAGGAATGTCATCCAGAGGGACCTTGGCACGCTTGTGAGGTGGGCTGATGCCAACCTCATGATGTTTAACCATGCCAAGTACAAGGTCCTAAACCTGGGTCGGTGCAATCCCAGGCACGACTACAGGTTGGGCGGAGAAGAGATTCAGAGCAGCCCTGAGGAAAAGGACTTGAGGGTGCTGGTTGATGAGAAAATGAATATGAGCCGGCAGTGTGCTCTTGCTGCCCAGAAAGCCAAACATATCGTGGGCTGCATCACCAGCAGATCGAGGGAGGTGATCCTTCCCCTCTACTCTGCTCTCGTGAGACCTCACTTGGAGCATTGTGTGGAGTTCTGGTGTCCTCAACATCAAAAGGACATGGAACTGTTGGAACAAGTGCAGAGGAGGGCCACAAGGATGATCAAG
>JASSUY010031966.1:0-14397 GCA_032466535.1 Forpus xanthops | reverse complement strand
AAGAAATTCTTTAGTGTAAGGGTGGTGAGGCAGTGGAATGGGTTGCCCAGGGAAGTTGTGAATGCTCCATCACTGGCGGTGTTCAAGGTCAGGTTGGACATATCTTTGGGTGGCATGGTTTAGTGGGAGGTGTCCCTGCCCATAGCAAGGGGTTGGAACTATATGATCTTGAGGCCCTTTCCAACCCTAACTATTCTATGATTCTATGTTTTTCAGAAGATATTCCCTTTCCGTCTTCATCTTTTTATGAAGATCACACACCTCTGGCCATGTATTTTTTCTCCCTTTCTGACATTTTGCTCAGTAAATTCATCCGTAGACATAAAGTGAACTGCAGATGACCATTTATGCACAGTAGCTTTTTCTGTCTATCATCACTGCTAAAATTTCTATACAGATTGTCACAACACTGATTACTGGAACAATTTTTTCTTCTGAACTTCACTGTCACCCAAGCCAGTACTTGTAGTCCTCTGCAGACTTCCCCTTTTCTGTCATGAGGCAGTAATGATAGCAGTCTTTCCAAGGTCTTTGAAATTGATACCACTCAGCCTGCACTCAAATGCCTTAGTTTAGAGAATGAGGGAATTTAACAGTGCAATTCAGGTATTGCTTTGCCATTTGGCTTCAGCGCAGAGAACAGCATCAGGCACATCACATTTATTTGTGCAGATAGCCAAGTACCATGAAGCTGGAAGCTTGAGCTCTCCTACACATCTCAAATCATTAGTTGATAAAGTATCTGTGCCTTTTCATAAGTATTTTTTTCCCATCAGCAGTCAAAAGGATAACTTCTGTAAACTCCTATGCCTTTGCTTAGTTGTTGGCTGCAGCGATTTTTGGTACGCAGGATTGAAGGTTTGCTTGCTTTCTCTTTGAGACTTTCTCTCTCTGGTAAAAATACCTGTGTAAGTCTTAATGATTTACTCTCTCCTCCAGCTGTTAAGTCAGACAGGTCCTTCTGTACTGCAAAGTACCAATGGTATGTATTAAGTCTACTGACCTGTAAAAAAATGATCAAGCAAACAACTTTTACAAAGTTTCAGTTCCTGTTGAATCAAACCAAAATATAGGCAAGCATTCATGATGGCCCAGATCCCACTCCTCCCCTCCAAAGTACAAGTCCTTGCTCTTTGCTTTTTTATCCAAACCTAGGAGCTAAACATCTATACAGTCTGATAGTTGTCCTAAAACCCAGCCACAGAGCCTCTTTCTGTTCATCCAGTGGATCTTGCAGAGGATTTTTAGCAAAGTGGACTGCTTCTAATAAGTCAAAAGTCAATAATGCCATGACCCAGATTAATCTAATAATTAGAGCTTCTCCTAGGAGATAGGACACATAGGTCTGAACCTTCTCAGACTGGAAGGAGAACTGCTTGAAGGCCAGAAATCCTTCCAGTTCTTGCCAAATTGCCCATTAGCTGTCAAGTTAATTACAGAGGACTGCCATACCTACTTCTTGTATATTTGAAAATAAAAAACAAGAAAGGTACTCATGGCTGCATTTTACAAATTGCCCATGAGAACATGCTATGAGTTTAAGAAAAAGGCTTATCAGATCAAGTTCTTTGGAGGAATAAAAGCAAAAGAATTACTCTTTCCCAGCTCCCATCTAGTCTCCTGGGAAGTCTCTTTTCTGCTGAACCCAGGCAGTCATGCAGATGTGAAGGAGAATTACCAGGCAGCATAGCAGCTGTAACAGCTCACAAAGTCCCCACGCTAGGTAGTATAGCAGGACTTGCAGGAATTAAATGCCGTCTCAATCTTGTTCTACTCAGCAAAAAAGTATGCTACACTTCTTTGGCAATGAGTCAGGAGTACTTTTATAGATATGGTTTCAGATATTGCTACTAGCTGTCAGGGGCATAAAGAGTATTGCAAATGTCAATATGCATAATTAGAACACACTACCTTTTTTAAAGGTAGTTCTTGGGCTTTTCAATGTAATCTATTTCTTTCCCCCTTGTCTGCTTTGCAAGAAAGCGCTAGAGAGAGTTATCCATTCTTCTGGGTTTTCAGAATGCAGACAAAAAAGCATATACAGCTCTAATGAGATGCACAGAGTCATCTCAGGAGCCAATCTATAGTGCGTGAAAGACAGAGGAGGAATTCACAGAGAGGAATAGATTACACTTAAAAATTTCTAAGGACATCAGAAAAAACACCCCTGATAAGCCTCAGTGTTCAAAATCTTTCATCCTCCCAGATGCCCCATATGTATGATGTTCCACATGGCTAAAAATCACCATCACATATATGAGAAGGAAGCTTTTTCAACTTTTCTTTGGTGCACACAAATATACTACGGTTATATGTAGTCTAACTTTTTTCTGCTGCTAAAACACAAGAAGTGAATGAGAGCCAGTGACCAGAGGCAGAGTGGAAAGTATTGTACTGCTTTTCTTATGCAGTTATGAGCTATTGCATATGTAGCATTTCCACTACAAGTAATGACTCAGAGCCAAAGGAGATAATTGCAAAACATATCATCAAAATTAAATTACAAGGTGGACATAATTTGTTTCTGGATATGAACATAATTACTATGTTCTGCTTTAATGGGAAGCTCTTTGAATCAAGGCATCCAGACTCTATACTGAGATATATTTACAGCCTTGAGTAAGTTTTGATGTTTACAGATGTTTGACTGAGTTCAGAAAGCTTGTCCATGTGTGTACTGAGCTCTGTAAAACTTAGGAAAGAGCCCTTGCAATGTAACTGCATATCATGGAGGCAGCCCTCCTTGCCCACGGGCAATAGACAATAGTTTTCACTCTGAGATGAAATCCAACGCCAGGAAGAAGTTCCTGCAACTTTGCTAGTAGATGCAATCAGAATGGAAGATCATTTTCTGAGCAGAGATGAGTTTAGGAGAACTGCCAGTCTCCTTAAAATCTGTCCACATTAGTTTTGGTAAAGCTACTCCCATAGGTGAGATCAGATCTTCTCAGCTAGGCCAAGCTCAGAGCCTTGAGCCAGGTTAGCAGCCTGCATACTGACCCAGCAGAGAAGCTTTGAGTGCTGCATCCAAACAGGCTCTTCCTGAAAGAATCACAACTTGTTCAAACCTGAATTAGAGGTCTTCCTCCTTCCAGGAACACAGTTTAATTATGCATGCACCTACCTCCACATATCGTTAGGTTTTAGGAATTTTCCAACTCCTTTTGTTGGCTCTTATCATCCCATCACAATTAATGAACTCTAGTAAAGCTGTTTTGCATAATAGTGTCAGGAGTGCTGCACAGACTAGCCCAGTGCTTGGCTTCCTGATTCCTCTGTACTTCTACCTGTGTCTCCTCCCTATCTCATCTTACCAGAGCTGGACTAAGCTCTCTGGAGTCTGCAGAGTGCGAAGCTCACTAAGCTCACTACAGTTTCCTCTTCTACTCTTTCCCAGCTTCAAGTAGCATTAATCTTCCTTTTTCACAGCAAGTCTTCAGAGAAAAGCTGGTGAACAAGCAGAGTCACAGTGGAGACGTATTGGTGGGTGAGTGGGACAGCTATGCTGCTGCAGTAATTCCTGTGCTTTAGGACACTGATGGGAAGGGACAGATTCCTGCTGTCATCCTGCTCCACCATGAGGTGAAGTTGATGTTAGGAAGTTCCTTTTCACCATCAAAGTCAGATAGAGGGGTGGCTGGGGGTAAAAAGAGAAGAGGTTCCTATCATGCATCTGAAACTGTACAGATTCAATAGTGAAAAGGTATAATAAATGTGACATACTAACCACTGTTGTGATAACACCACTTTCATCACAGTCAATGATGCTGAAAGTATCCCTCTTCACAAACACAGTTCTTTAAAGGCTCAACAATCCTTGAGCCAGAGAAAACCATTAACCTTTTAGTCTCAACCCTGGAACTAGAACTTCACCTAATGTATTCCATATTAGCTCTGATCTTCAGCTGAATCTGAAGCAAGTATTCCAGAAACACATCCAGACAGGTTTTTTAAACTTCTAGCAATGGGAATACAACACATCTACCTTTAATTGCTTCAGAAGATAGACCAGATTTCTCATTTAAAATATTTACACCTTGTTCAAAATCTTGCTTTGCCTAGCAACGATCTCAGCCTTGAGTTTTCTATTGCTGCATTAAAGAGCTGTTGTTTTTTTGAAGGTTTTCCTAATGTAGGTATCTGTAGGCAATGAAGAAAGCACATATGCAACTTTAATAATTTCAATTCATTGTGTTTCAGTTAACTTCAAAAGGCCACAGCTCAGGTCAACCCATTTTACAAGATAATCCAGCTCACTCCGTGCGATGAGCTGGCCCCTGTCATTATTCACTTATCCAGTAGCTTGAGGTCATCTGCAAATTTTGCAAGCAATGATTTTTTACTTTCCACCGGTTGACTGATGGAGGTATTGATTAATAATGCATTTAATTTACTCACAATGTATATGTAGTTTCCTGTGAGAGAAAGGTGCTGGATCTTAGTCAAAGGAGAAACATTGAAATAACTCTACTGGTGCTTTCTCTTTCCTCATTAAGAATATCTTTTCCAGTTATTCTTGCCAGATATCTTACTTTGAGCCCAAATTGCAGCAGAATCCATCTGCAAAATTCGGTAGTTTGGGAACAGTCTCTGAAACAAGATGAATTAACAGTGATGTTCACTTTGCAGGGTAGTCAGGGTCTGTCACTGCTGAGTTCTCATTTGATGAGGAAAATCACATTTCCTGAGATGTTTTGCAGAAAGAGAGACTGACATCTATTAATAATCCAAACCAGCATCATGATGTTCAGTACACAAGAGAGGACCAATAGGGAAGAAAGCACACCCTTTTGCTTTTACTCCGCACAGGCCGTTCCATTCAGACACTTCAAACAACAGAGCCCTCTAAATTCCAAGTCCCCCCACACACCCCCCACACATAAATAGTCTACAGCAGTCCCTCATTCAGAAATAGCTTTTTATCTTCATAACATATAATTTTCTTCCTGTTTACACAAGAAAATGACAGTTTCAAAGTAGCAGCTCAATTCCACCTTCTTTAGAAACAATGAAAACTTTCCAGATAGAGCAATGGACACAGGATGAGATTCCTGAGATCCCTTATTCTTTACTGTATTTTTCCAAGCATGTGTTTATCAAGTATATACTTAATTTCAAAGTTGATTGTTCAAGCAGGACACTTTTAACGTTTCAGGCAGAAGTCCTGATTAGACTTTCACAAGCCTAGGCAGGAAATGTATACAGGCAAATTCAGAGTCAGGTAATCCATCTTTGCCATTTTTACTGTTGTATTCTGGTAGTACACAGGTAGTTTGAAAGATAGCTATAGAAACAACAAGTGATGCTATCTTTCACTCCCAGGCTCACACAGCTAACCATGCTGGACATTGAAAAGCAGCCCAAAAATGATCAGTTCCTGATAAACTGCTCTTTCAGTCTACTACCCTGGTCACCTCTTCTTGGGGCACTCCAGACCCTGTTAGGTTGTCCTAAAAGCAAAACAGGAGCATCTACTACTGGCAGTAGTTCTGGCATGCTGATGCAGAAACATATGGTTCTTTCCTGAAGGGAGAACAGACTTGCTTGTAATGCAAGCAAGCTGCTTCTGTCCTGGGCTTGCAAAAAGAGAAATGGGGGGAACAAAAGAAATCTCAGCAGATGGTCAGTGCCACTAAGGAATAAATCACGAGACTTCTTTGTTCCACCAGGCGAGCATACTCTCTACTGCACAGTAGAATCATAATACACTACTATCAATCATCGCATGAAATCAGCTAATCCATAAAAAACCAGCATGGCTCTGTGAGTTTGAAGCATTAAAAATATTTTCTTTCCCCTAATATGTTTTACATATGTTCAAGTTTAGCATAAATTTTCACAAATGGCCTGAGGAAAACTATGAAAATTTATAAAAATCTCTGAAGTAAATAAAATAGTGAAATGAATCTTTGCAGTGAGTGGTAGGGGGAGTAGAAGGAAGATGGAACACAGGAACCTTTAGAATACTGGCAAATACAAAGAAATAATTAGGAATAAACAGTGAAAAAGGTTCCCAGTAGCAAATACAGTAATAAAACTTTTTTTTTTCTAAGAAATCATTCCTTAGCTTTAATTTTAGGTGTCTATAATTCTATAATTTTGTGGGTGCAAAATTTGGAATACCTGCAGCAGAACCTTAAGGGGCAGAGTTCAGTGTCTTTCTAGTTGTCTGAGGTATCAAACTACCACATGTTTCTGCAATAATCTGCTTGGAAAGCAGAAAACAGATCACAAGCTTTCTTTTTTCCAAGAGAAAGAATGATTCATTCATGGTTTATCATGGTTTATAGCTCTCTATTTTGAAATCTTATATTTAAAGTAAATCATTAAGACACATATTCTTTGTCTTGTATTTCTGCCCTCCTGGCAGTTATCACAGATCTGTATTCAGAGTGAAAAGGGAGTTTGCCTACTTTTATTATTATTTTGTCATTTTACATACTCTCCTCTCTCTGATACATGATAGCTCTGGTCTTCAGTAGACTTACGTTGCTATAACACCTCCATCTAGAAAATTGCCATGCTGCGTACAAGACAGAGCAGGAGCTATAATTTATCATCTGGAGTATGGTCCAGCTACTAGGACTGCTATCTGTTCTAAAGGTAAAACATATAGCTTCACCCTTGGGACACATCCTTCCATTTCTTCTAGAAGCCTTTTTTTTTTTTGCAAATCAGAGTGGAAATTATGGGAACCCTATTTATACATCAAGCACAGGATTCAGCCAGCAGCCTCATCTTACTTGCTTAACTTTGAGAAATCACCAGTGGTTAAGAGTACACAGTCTCATTTTTGCACAAGAGATATGGGAGCAGCTGATTACGATCTTCCCTCTGAAATAACTCAGCTCCCAACATGAGTTTCTTTCTCAAAGGTGCTATAGTAACTGCCAAAAGTGTCAAAGGTTTAAGCTGACATAGGAAAAGAAATTAATATTTCCATTTATTAATCTGTCATAGATGAGATCAGCAATAACCCATTCACTGCATACTATAAAGCTGACACATTCATCCCTCAACAATTTTACTACAGAAAGGCTGAAAGCAAGGTAAAGAGAGAAATGTATACTAACAGAGAATTGTTTTAATTAGAGATTGTAAAACAAAACAAAAGGCCAGATAAACCAGGTCTTGCTCATCTATAAGGGCCATAGTTATGCCATCAGCTTTTCCTCAGTACAATTTGTTCAGGGCAATGGGGAGTTCCATGTAAAAATCAATGGTTCGATCTGGCCCTATAAACACTGAGTAGTGCAGCTGTCTACAGCATTCTGGCAGATTCAGGACAAGATGGATGATATTCTCCTCTTGAAATTTGCTAACTGAAAGTAGAAAATAACCAAGGGGTGGCATACTGAAAAGAGCAGAGTCTTAAAAAAAAAAAACAAACCAACAAACTCTAGGATTATTAGAAAAGTCAAGTAAAATTTTTACTTTCCCCTAATGCAAACTGAGAGCCCCACCCTAGCGTAATTTGTATCATGCAAACCAAAAGAATCATCAAGTAAAGTAGCAACAAGGACGAACACAATCTCTACAGCACGGATATGCTGCCTCGTAATAACACGCCACTAAGGAGGCTCTTTGCAAGCCAGCGTCAGCCCTCTGGCTTCTATGGTAGGGGGTTAACAGTGGCTCTTCCGAAAGAAATAGAGCAGATCATTGCATGTGCAAGTAGAGACTGCAGAGTAGAAAAGAGAGATGATGGCACCAACTTGAATGTTTAAGCAAAGAGTGTTATTCCACTCTTATGAAAAGATGGAAACATCTAAAAAAGTCAGTGATTGCTCTAGGGACACTCTGAGAACTCTGTGCATTACTTTGTCTTATGAATTCCCTGTGCAACATCCTTTGATACTAATAACAAAGTGCAGGAAGTGTTCAGTTTCAGTCAAACTCACATTCAGGTGGAAAAGAAGGTGATGATCCCAGCTCTTTCCTTAGGCAAGCAGGCACAAAGTGCGATTGACTTACCAAACCTTCCCGGAGAGAAATGTTTTTTAAAGCATGATCCTTTCCTTATAGCATATGGACAATAGGTGGTCCTCTGTCTGTTGCATCCTCATTATCTGAGATATTCTATATGACTGACTTACATACAGGCAATGGACTGCAACTCTGTAGCCACTCTCCACATTTTATTTCTATTTAATGGTTAAGCATTTAATAGAGTGCTTTTTCAATCTAATTAAAAAAGAGAAGGAAAAAAGTCACTGCTGGTCACACTGTATAGGGCATTACTGCATAATTTATGTGTTCACAGCAAACTGCAGATTCATTTATAAATGGCACACACAATGGCATCTTTCTGATAACATAAAATTTCAAGATATGACTCAGAATAGAGTCATGTCTCATTGACATAAGGGAAATAATTAAATGTCTCCTGTTGTGCTCAGGAACTTGCTACAGTAATGGTGCTAGGTGCTCCAGCAAAGTCATACGGTTTGCAGCCAAACAGGGGTGCTGCAGAGTGCCTGAAACAGCAGCTTTACCCTCTTCTCAATCTGGGTAGTGTAAAGTGAGTCTTCCAAAACAGCACTGCCCTCCAGGCTGTTGTATGAAGAAGGTGTTAATCCAGAATGTCCAAACTCAGGCCCATTATGCTCTTAAATTTGGCCATGTTGGTCACTCATTTGAACATTCCTTGGACATGTCACCCAAAATCTATTGTGAGTCAAAACTGCATGTGGTTTAGATGCTCACCGGAATTTTGTGTAGGGGAGGAATAAGTAAGAAGTGCAAAATTTGACCCTTTATGAAGAAATGGAGAGTAGTAGAGATGAGTCAGCCTGGAAGTATACAACTTCTCATTCAAGGTCACCATAATGAAATTACAGTGTACAGTTGAAAAGTAATTAGAAGGCCACTCCAATGTTTATTTGGCACAAGACATTCTCTTATCAAAAGAATGAAACTTTGTGAGCCTTAAATGGAATTTTCACATTTAGTTTAATCCTCTAAATAGCTCATGCTTTCCCCACAATGGCAAGTGCAATCAAATAAATTAAGCTTATCCTCCAACGTAATTTACCAGAAGCCAAGTTCTATAATGTCTTCAGTGCTACAGGAATATCCAAGTGCACAGAGCATCTTCTGTACCTGCACATGACTTTGAACTACCATTGTGATGCTAAGAAGGGAAAAAGAAAATGCATATTGAACTTGTGAATTAAATGAGAAATGGCACAAAATTCCTAATGCCTGCCTATTTATGGGCACCTTTCACAGGACAATATTAGTACAGCTGTAGGTGTATAGAGGCAGAAAATGCACAGGTGGCTGAGAATTTTTTTTTTTTATGATGAGGCAACTCAGTACTAAGTAACTTCAAACTCCTAAAATTACTTATTTGTCTTGGTGCAAATGTAAGAATTGCCATTCCATGGATAACTATTGGTTCATTTATCACACAGCTTTTAGATTCAGGCCAAGCTTTTCAAATGTACTATTCTATCACCAGTGTGAGAACAATAGACAGTAGTCACAAAATAGAAATAGGGAAGGAACCAACCAACAAAGACAAAGCTCTGAACAGCCCCATCTGAACTTCATGTTGCTCCTGTTTTCAACAGGAGGTTGTCCTGGAGACTTACTGAGGTCTCCTCCAACCAGAATGACTGTATGACTCTGTAGTCACACACCTTACATCACATTTCAAACCATATCCTCATTTATATGAAACCCCAACCAATTACAATAATATTTCTAGCATTCAATCTCCATGAAATACAATGTACGAATGACAAACAGGTCTTAAAAATCCTATAAGGGAGAGGTGTTTTCTGGATGACCAATAACTTTAAACCATGTATTCCCTTTCTCTGTTAGTAGAATTGCTCTTATGAAGGATCCAAAGTAAGTCAAAATAATGTATTGTTATGAATTTGCTATGACTCTTTTTCTGCCAAGATGAAGAAGAAAACTGAAAACTATGGCTTCCAGAATGAAATTGTTCTTTTTTGAAAGGGAAATCCCATATAAAATAAAGGCTGCTCTGGAACACAGTTAACTTGATGATAAAATGCCTTCACTCCATGAGTAAATGCCTAAAGGGCAGCAGCAGACTTTCTGCTACTTTTATTGATTTTAGGCTTTGCTGTGCACTGTCTGGTTTGCACACAGAGGCAGCTTTTCACTTTATCTTTTCCCTGTGCTAATCTAGCGGAAGCCATTGTACAAATTAGAGCTGAGCTCCTTAAGATTAAGTTTCAGAGTTATGGGCTTTGTCACTGTCTTTAAGTAATTTAATAAAGCAGTGTATCTGTCAGGTTGAATGGACATTGTTCAGATAAGGAAAGTTCAGCATTTAAAGGGGCACCAGACTAATTTTTTCCAGCAAAGACAACGTGTTGTACAGAATAAAAGAAAGTAAAATTCATACACTTTTTGAGAAGTTAAAATTAGAGATGTTAGAGGGTTTTATTGCAAGGGAAGTATAATTTTTATTCAGTTGCTTTAAAAGGAGTCAGGCCTTGTAGTTGAAAGTTATATTTCCTTTTTCTTTGTATTGCTTTACAGGCAGCAGAGCAGAAAGGAGGGTAGGTGGAGTGCCTGCACTGGCCCTCAGTGTAGCTTATTGGAAGCTTTACTACACCAAGACTGGCCCAAGGAGAGTCGCACCTTGGAGGCTTAGCATTCCAACAGTAGGATTTTGATCTTTCCTGCCTTCCACTCCTTTGATAAGGAAAAATAGAGAAAAATTTGTCAAAGGTCTATGGAATGATGCCTGCTCACATGCACAGCTGCCTCCTGGTTGATCAGGGCTCTGGTTTCATTCTGTAAACCCATTGGTTCAGAAAACTGAACACTTACTCTAAAAAATGGCCATATTAGCACAGTTGTTAAGGGCCCTACAAAGAAAGCATTTAAGTCAAAATAGGAGTCGGAAACAAAACCAGCAATAGCTTGTGGGCAATGCATTGTTAATGCATTAGCAATCATTTGAACCAGTCATTCAGCACAATCATTTCACTGTATTCAGGTGGCTGCTGCATTTAAAGCAATCAAAAGTTTTGACCGATTAGGCTGCTTATCCACAGTAATCTAAAGTATTCTGTAGGTTCAAGAAGAGAAAAAAAAAAAACAAATGACAGTGTTACACAGTGCCAGGTGGTAAAGTTTCCAAATATTTTATACTTGCACTTTGCTTTACACAGTCTTCTGAGCAACCAGGCCTGTGCCTTCCCACCCAGGGAGGCAAGAAAGCTCTCAGCCGGGAGTGTGGGAATTATCTGTCTTTTACATTGGTGCCTCTGGTTTTCTGCTTATAAATCAGAAACAATAATGCCACAGTCTTTTCTGAAGCCTTTTGGATATTATGGACCTTATCTATTGATAAGTAATTCTACAGGCCACATATTCTACACTGGCCCCACTGAAGCCAATGGCACAATGCTTGTTTATTCCAGAGAGGGGAGATTTTTCACGCATTAACTTGACTAACAAATAAGACCCTGTTGTTAAGCCAGAATTTTGAAATTATTATTATTTTAAATTTTCGTAGTATTCACTTCAAGAACAAAACCACTTACCATGTTGGTCCTATTTCAGCAATGGACAAGCACAGGCCTGGGACCTAAGTTTGTTGACAGAGTCTATTCATTCAGGTGGGTTTGTTCACAAGCTGTCGGTGAGTGTGTTGGTGCACACTTGCATTCTAGAGTAGCTATAATGGGTAGCAGCCTGTCTTTTCTTGAACTGACACTTTCAAGTTGCACATGTTCAGTTGCTGCTTACATTAAACTCTAAGAAAATAGATTTTCTAGAAAGTTTTGTTAAGTATTTATTAACTTTCTAGACTATGATATAGCTTCAGCACCAATGCATGGCAAAAATCTTGCAGGAATTAACAAGATCTTGTAAAATCGCCGAATAGGCATTATTATATTCTTCCATATCCACTGAGGTTCCATAAAGGCTGTGTCATGTCACACAACTTCATTTTAGACAAATGAAAGTTTACTGTTTTGATTTTAACAGTGTCTGGCATTTTGTGACTTTCCATAAATGAAGATGATTTTACCTCTCTCAGGCTTGAACAGAAATAAAGAACGACAATGTTTAGCATTTATCATCCTGAGAAATTTTATGCTATTAATTAGAAACTATTTTGATAATGATTCATTGTGCTAATTTAATTATTAATTATTCAGTCTTCCTTTTTAAAGGGGAAACTATCAGCTTTCTGGCAATCATCAGAGAAATAATGAATTGTGGCAATAATTTTAACAGGAAGAATAAGCTTAAAATCTTGGCCAACATTTCTAAGCCCACATACCTACAACTGGACAAAGTTATATCAGACACCTCTGCAAAGGTATGAGAAAAACCTGCATTTCCCCTTTACTCTGCTGGCTTTTGGTAACAAAATCAGTATGCTTGAAAGTTAGGCCTTTTGCTCTCAAGAGAGATATAAATGACCGATTTTAGGAATATGGTCATAGCAAGTCTTGTCAGGTTTTTTTTCTTCACACACTGGAAGACAAGCCCCTGTCTGGACAATCACAATATTATCATAATAATATTAGTAATAATCACTGTAGCAGCTACAAGCTGTAGGTCTTTGGAGTCTTGGATGACATGTTCGTTGTTCACCCTTGGGAGATGGGCTAGATAGATGTACTTCAATTCTTCAGACTGAAACATGGATCTCTGTGAGGAGGGGGTCTGGTGGGCCAAGAAGCCATGAAAAGCATGGAAAAATTAATAGCAAACAGTTATTTCCTATTTCTTTCAACAAAAGAACTATGAAATACTCTAATGAGTATTCAAATTCATACTCTAATGAATATTCAAAAACAAGGTTTTAAACCAAGAGATGCATTACCTTTTGGCACAGTACATTATATCTTGAATGCATAGAAGTTTAAAGTGGGATCAGAAATTATTGACTCAATGCAGGAAATATAAATCTACTGGGAGATATTAAACAAAAACAACCTTCAGGACAAGAAGTACCACTATTACCTATGCTCAAAATCTGGAATAGCCTATCACAAAAAAGCTTGCTGTTTGTCATCAGTTTCCTAAGCATTAGCAACTGAATAGGATGGTGAAGACTGAATAACGGATATTTAGTCTAACTCATTCTTTTTACTCAGTATTGAGATGGAGAGGAAAAAAGGGAAAATGCCTAAGCCAATGAAACTGCCAGTAATCTCAACCTCCCCTGCTCAGTGACCTCCTTATGGCCCTGAACTTTGTCCTGATTTGTATGTACTATTCCCTTACCTGAAATTTTGCAAAATGCTTCAGAATTAAATGCAATTACATTAAAAGGATCAATAATATTGTAAGACGTCACAGAGTGCACAGTGTGCTTAAAATAAATTCTTAACTTCTTTTTTTGGAGGGAAAGAGGCTTGGACTAGGCTTGTGTGCATGTTCAGAAAATATTAAAGATGTCCCTGAATCAGGTTAAGTGTTAGCTCTTTGGGTCCTAATATCTTGGCATACTTCCAGATAGCAATCTTAGAGATTGAGTAATTTTGTATAGGGAGACTTTCTTCAGATAATGCTCAAGTGAGTCATGAGATCTAATTCTGTTAAAAAGAGTCATGAGGCCCATAATCTTGATTACATTTATGCTACTAAGCAGAGGAATGTTTAATGGAAGAGGACAAGAATAACTCACTTTGAGTCTCTTACAGTGGAAGCAGAATACAAGTAACATTGCCCATGCCTGAATGTATGAATTTGTCCCCTTGAAGCCTTCCAGTTAAAGATCCATAAGCTCTGGAACAGTCACAATACCATTAGTGAGATTAGAAATGTGGGGTGCGGGGTGTGGAAGATGCTAGAAGTGATAGTCTGGCGCTTGCCAGAGATCGTAACCTCTACCTATCTCACTCTAAGTTCTCTTAAATAAGTTCATATGATAAAACAATTTAATGACTGCTAAGTCTAAGTAAAAATAGATTCAAGCACCACTGCCATTATTCATCCATGTAGAATTCACATTTTCCTGAACTAATCAAAGAGTGGACTTATTTTCTGTGTCAGGTGGATATTACTCAAAGAAAGAAAGAATTCTATGCCCTGTTAAAATGCAACTATTCTGAAGAATTACGTTATATTTTCCTGGTTTCTTGAAGATTTTGCCTAAACAGGTGTTCAGGGATTGGCATTTTTTGAAGACAAAATAAAAATATATTTTCAAAGACTTTTACTAGCTTTTCTACTATGGCCCAAACAGGAGAGTAATTAATTGGCATAAATTTTAGTGAGAAAATCTTCATTGTGTGGTTCTAGAGTTTTGTATGCGGCAGACAAATTTCATTTTGCACCCCTTCCCTTTTGTTTTCATTCACGGTTGATGTGTTAGAGGGAAGGAATGCCATCCAGAAGGACCTTGGCACGCTTGTGAGGTGGGCTGATGCCAACCTGATGAAGTTT
>JASSUY010031965.1:47538-63370 GCA_032466535.1 Forpus xanthops | reverse complement strand
CTCACAGTAAGAACTTCTTCTTTATACCTAACCTGAACTTTCCCTTTTTCAGTTTGAATCCATCACCCCTTGTCCTACCACTGCAGCCCCTGATGAAGAGACCCTCTCTGGCATCCTTGTAGACCCCGTTCATATACCAGAAGCTGATCTGAAGTCACCATTCAGCATTGGTTTAACCTAAAAAAGCTAGGCTGACTTGCAGCCATCAGCTCCTCTGGCCCCACCACACCAACTGAGGCCCCTCGGCTGCTGTTTATGTTTGAACAAGATGCAGCAGTTCAAGCAGCAGAACAAAAGAGAAAAGAGAAAAGGCAGGCTGACAGGAGACAAAACATCTCTTTCCAACCAAGAGGAAACTGCCCCTTGAAGCTTTACCTCATATAGCCCCTCTGCTCAGAGGAACACTGGGTTCGGCATGAACGTGATGCAAACAGGCGTGATACACACAGGCAGGACCGCACGCTTCCCTCGCTCCACACTCTTGGCTCAGGGAGAATTTGTCATGAACAAAACATTCAACTGGAATAAACCCTCCCAGTGCTCAGAACCGGACTTCTCTCCCTCCTGCTAGTATAGAATCATGAATCAGACAGGTTTAGGGTGGAAGGGACCTTAAAGTTCATCTAGTTCCAACTTTCTGCCACAGGTAGAGACACCTTCCACTAGCATAGAATAGGTATTTTTAATGAAAATACAGATTTCTGAAGAACCAAGCCCACATTTTTTTAACCTTAGGAACACAACTGCTGACATGGCACTGATATGAAGAAGAACACTTTGAAATTCATCTCCCAGAGAGTGAAATCAGTCTTACACTGGCCACAAACACCATACTTACATCTTCAGTTTGAGCACTGGTGCTCACCTGAACAATGTGCATGGCAGGGATAACATGGCTGCACTAGAAGAAGTCCAGTTCTGCAGCTAACTGGACACATCCTTGGCCTGGCTGGGCAGAGTCTTGGATGACATGGTCTGGTGTGAGGTGTCCCTACACATGGGAGGGGGTTGGGACTGGATGATCTTAAGGTCCTTTCCAACCCTAACTATTCTATGATTATAACTGCACTAACAGAACCATTTATAATTCATCTCCCTCCAGCCCTGGAGCTAAGAAACCAAGGTACTGCCCCTGTATATGAGCATTATCACGTTCCAACCTGCTGCTGCTTCAGAGGGATCTGCAGGAAAATGGAATGAGCCACAATACCAGGGGAAGTGTGCTGCTGCTGTTGAGAGTCTAAGCTTATGAAATGGCTTTCACAGTGCATAGAGGGAGGCCAAAGAAATAAATTCCAGCTTACAAGTCTATGGCTTGACCCAAAGCTTATTAAGGTCAGTGCAAAGCCTTCCAGTGATCTGTGAATTTTCATCTAGGTACACAGTGCACTAATCTCAACCAGTGCCATTATCATTTCTTCGCTATTGCAATATATGCAACTTCATGTGTATAATTAAAGTTGGAATTGTTGGGTCCCTCTGACCTTCGTCCACTAAAATCCCAGAAGAAACGGCTTTCAGATTTCCAATGCCTTTCTGCTTGTAAGGAAAACAAAGACTTGAAGCTTTTACCCAGGATAAAACTAAGAAAAATGCAGGGAAAATAGACATTAATCCTAAAAATCTCCATTCTGTTACAAAGAAAACAACCCCAAAGGAAACAAAACAATACTTTACTAGGCAGCTAAAAAACGGTTTAAAAGGTTCTTCTGAATCATTTCTGTACTTTGACTCTTCATATTACAGATAACAGCTCAAAGCTTCGTTACCAGGAAAATGACCAGTACACCTTTGAGTACATCATTAATCCTGATCAGAAAAGGAAGAATTAGTCAAGCTGGTGGGGAAGACTCCAGTAAACAAGTTGGAAAAGCTTCCTTTCATCCGAGCTTTAAACCAAGCCACTTGGACCCCAACACAACCACACAGCACTTGTTTGGCTTCAAAATAAATAAATCTTTTTCTTTAGGGAAAAAAGGGAAAATGAGATAAATAGATTCAGTCTGTCCAAAATTAAGCCCAAAACCTGGAAAGACATGAAGTAGGCAATGGGTGGGAAAAGACAGATAATTCTATACAAACAAAACTGTATGTCGAGTAGCCAGAGGAAAGTTCTTAGTTTTGAGGGGAAAAGAGCCTGATCTTCAGGCCCAATTCCATCAAATACAAGGAAGACACAGTTTTGCACACCAGCTGCCAACCTCATCCACCAATCAGCCCCTCCACCAACTTGTATTTTGGGTCCTCCAAAATGGTTCCTCTTGGAGTATAAAGCCTGTATTTATCCATTGGCCTTCAAAAGTATGCACAGCTGTGACATAAGTAACCCCTGCTCTGGTTTTCAATGTATGCAAACATAAAATGAAGAAGAAAAACGACATTAAAATAACTTTCAGGATTTGGCTTGAGGCCAACGCAAGGACATTCCGAGTTAAAGCTGAAACGACATCCTTAACCTTAACTCACCCCATTGTGCCTGGGTATTGCAGCTGCTGAAAGGGGAAAAGCAGAGCGGTTACGGTCTGGCGTGTGAATGAGTGCTAAGGGACTCTTAAATCCAGGATTATTTGGCTGCCGCACACCACGCACTGGATCCATGTGCTCACAATCCTTATGCAATCTTTGCTGGGAGAGGAAAAGAAAGAGCCCTCAGGCTGCATCTGCACAGCCACTGAACTTCTGGACAAAGTAGAGTCCACTTGAATTCATGCAAGATCTAGAACTGTGTTTGCAAAGGATGTAAGGAGCAGCAGTGATTGAATTGCTACCCTATGATCAGCACCTGGGTTGGAGAAGCTCTCGGCACCAAGCAATGCTGAGAAAGTAAGCAGGTGAATCCCTCACAGCCAGATTTCATTGGAGAATTCAAAGCTTCAATACAACAACCCCAAATTTCCTGAAAGTCAAAGTTGCTTTTTGTTGCCAAAAGGAAAGCTGAGACATTGGGCACACTAAGGATCTGGTTGAACAGATTTTCTGTTCTTATACGGTTTCTAGGCTGAGTATAGGTCCTTCTCCTTTCTCTCTCTATTTCTTTCTTTGTTGTTTCAATACAGTGCATTTCTTTGGGTTTTTAAAGGTAGAACTAAAGACAGAACAACAGAGAAAGGATAAGTGGAAGAAAACAAAGACTATGCACACACAATTTGAAGTCCAAACACAGTTAATGTCTCAGGAGTGCTGGAAGCTGTAGAAGGTAAAAGCAAATGTAAGAACTTCTTGTACATGCAACATCTGCATGCAAATAAATATTTGTAGTTTATCCTAATATTTGCTTCACTTAAACAACGGGGACAAAGCTGGTCAAGATAGTCTTGATATTTTCTTAAAGTAGTCCAGATAATCCTTGAGTTACAACAGCTGAAGAATTGCCAGGCTCAAAGACTACCACAGCTCCCCTCTAAGCCCTCATTTTCTGCAGTTCTTTGACTGGTCACACATACCAAGAGGCTCAGCACATCCAAAAAGCACCCAAGTTAGTTGGGACAGTCATTAAAGTTGCAGTTACAGTGATAACTGCTACTGTGATAATCTCCAGGAACTTCATAAAAAGGTTTGAGTTGGAAGAGACCTTAAAGCTCATGCAGCTCCAACTCCTGCCATGGGCAGGAATACCTTCCACTAGAGCAGCTTGCTCCAAGCCCCTGTGTCCAACCTGGCCTTGAACACTGCCAGGGATGGGGCAGCCACAGCTTCTCTGGGCACGCTGTGCCAGTGCCTCAGCACCCTCACAGGGAAGAGCTTCTGTCTAAGAGCTCATCTCAGTCTCCCCTCTGGCAGATTAAACCCATTTCCTTTGTTCTGTCCCTACAAAGTCCCCTTTTCCAAAGCCCCTCTAGGCACTGGGAGCTGCTATAAGGTCTCCCCTTAAGGAGTCTTCTCCAGGATACACAAGCCCAGATCTCTCAGCCTGGTTCTACATTCAGTTTTTCATTGTTTCAAGCAAACAACAGCATCTACCACTGGATAGAACCCTTGGGTCCATTCTCTCTTTGACTTGACAGGTAAGACAGAATATTTCCAAAGACTATATTTTCCACCTCAGTGTTTTGCCTTGCAGGAGAATACACAATAAAAAGTATAAGTGTTATTCTTATAAAACATTTCTTTAGAAACCAACTCATAACAACAAACTCTTCATATTCCCCTGCTTGTACAGTACCAGGATATTTATGCTTACGTAAACTCAGCCCTGATTTCAGGGGTGAGAAGAAATAGGGAGGAATGGAAATACCTGAGGGCTAAGATGTTTTACGTTTCCACAGCCTTCATCTGGATCACTCCCCTTTTGAACACTGTGGCAAACCAGTCGATTAAGAGTAACCTACACTGTGGGGACAGCCCAGGTACTTCTATCAGTCCTCCACAGAGCAAACCATATTTAAAATCACTGTAAAGTGACCCCAGGACATAGCTCTAGTCATCTTCTCCAACAAGGTGGACAGTCAAATGGAAGCAAGATGCTCAGAGAGGTTCAGGATCATCCTTTGGGCTACAACATTTACCAAAAACTGCTTTATTTCTTAAGACTTTGCATTCTCTCCCCCATCTCCACACAATTCCCAGCCTTTCCCTGCTGCTGGGTATACTTCATTTCAATATGAAGGCAGTGGTACAGCACATGGATAGATTGCAGTAATAATTTAGACACAAAAAACCAAACTCCATTGGCAAATAGTGATGAGCGCCCATATTTAACTGCCTGGCTCTTATGTTTGATTAAAGTACAGTGTGAAGGTATTAATTAATGGGGTAGTTCCAGAGACAGCTTTATGCCCTGCAGCAATTCATGTAATAACAAATTGATTTTTTGCAAAGCAAGACATTGCAGGCTGGAAGAAAAGAGACATTGGAAATAGTGCCCAAATGCATTATGTATCCTTAGTCTGAAGTTATAATGTGTGTATGGCATGAAATGCTGGGGAGAAACAGAGAACTGCTCCTTCAGAGAGAGAAGGAAACCTAATTCATTTAGTGCCTTTTGAATATTTAAACTCCTCAATTTCATATTCATGTAATCTCACTGTCACTAATACACAGGGCAGACTTCAATATTTAAACTTCCCAAATAAATTTACAACACAGTGACAAGTTAAAGAAGTTTTAGATGGAAATGCCTCCAGCTGAAATAAGGGACAGTTGTATTTCAAACCCTCACAGACAACACTGCGCAACCGAAGTCACTTCCAAAAATAACAGCACCTTCTATTGCTCGGTACAAGCAAAGCCAAAGAAAAAGGTTATATAGAGAGAAATTTGATTCAAGTCCCTAAATCAAATCTAATGGACTTGCGCTGTAATTTTGGTGGGATCTTGCTGGTTCTGTGTCTTATGCTGGAGCTGCCGTGCAGAGACCCCAGGTATGGGTGATGCTGACACACAGATCTCCTGTGCCAGGTCATCAAGAGGAGCTTTGGAAAGAGGCCTGCAAGGACAGGACAAGAGGAATGGCTTTAACTGAAACTTAACTTTAAGCTGAAACTCATTTTAACAAAACTTAACAGGAAAGAGCCTGCAGTTATATCAACTCAGAAACAGGTTTTAGACATAACTATAGAGGGAAAACCAAGGTCAGTAAAATGAGGCCGAGTTGGACTGAGCTCAGAGGGGAATGACTGAGATGGTAACAGAGCACATGAAGCAGAAGAACAGTGGGGAAAGCTGAGGTTTGCTCTACCTGGGGCTAAAGGGACATTTCATCAGTCTTCAAGCACCTAACAGGGGGGTAATGAGAAGATGGAGCCAAAACCTTAGAGGTGCACAGACAAAGAGCAAAAGGAAACACACAGGTTGCACTAAGAGAAATGCCAGCTAGAAAAAGAGGAAGAATAACAGAAAGAACAGGTACCGGAAAAGATTTGCCCAAAGGCACTGCAATATCCATCCTGAAAGATAACCAAACAGCAACTGTACAAAGCCCGAAGCAACCTCATCTATCTTCAAGCTTAGCCCTGCTGTGAGCAGAGGGTTGGACCAGAAACACTCAGGTGCTCCCCTCACACCCAACCTAGTTATTCCGTGATATATTCCATCTTCTATTGAGGCAGTATTTTTCCAAAGGAAACAGCCTTTTAACAATAGAAATTGATTTTTTTAAATGCTACTACTTGAATATGAACACAATTCAATACAAAAAGCAAATCCCTTTTATGTCACTTAGCACAGAGCAGTGCTTCTGTCAGTGAGTGTGCTTAACAGAACCCCCTGAGAAATAAAAATGCTCTTTGTAGTGGAATTTGTCACCTTTGGTAATACAGACAGAACCGACAAAAGCAATTGAGAAGAGATCAGAAGCAAAACTCAACTTTCACGTGTTCTTCACAATGGCACAGTGGTTAGCTCAGCTCCACTCTTAAGAGCCACAGCACAAAGTCCAAAACTTCATGGGCAAACACGAGTTCAACTTCAGCAGCCCTCAGACACAAAGGGAGAAAGTTTACTGAGTAAATGAATGTTTCTGGTGATTCTGCACCTGAGGGGGTTGATCGGAAAGCAAGCAGTGTCTATCCTCACACAGAGCTATATATATCTGCACAGTGCAGGAAAGGAATGCGGCACTCTGAGTGCATTGCACAACCTCCACTTCCTACACCCTCCCCAAGCCATGCATTCATTCCCCAGGGAAATTTTCCAGTCTTAGGAGCAAAACAAGCCAAGAATGTGTTAAAACAGGTGTTTTAATCAGTTCTGGGTACAATCTTAGTACAACTGAGGTTAAAAATATTTGGGAATGATGTCATACAAAGATAATAAGCTCTCACTATGTGTTCCCCACCACCCATCCAGCAAGACTATGTGGAGGCTGTCAGTTACACTCCTTTCATATAGTACACACTCAGGTTCAAGGGCCAGAGACAGCTTTGACTTTTGCCAAATTAGGCTACCACAGCCCATGATGATGAGGAATCAGCAATGGCAAGTCCAGACTTTGAAGGAAGGAGCTTTGTGATAACACAGCACTGGTGGGTCCACTCCCAAAGTAGGTGTTAACACCAGGAGAAATAGCAATAAACAAATCAGCATTTGCAGCTGGAAAGCTGCTTCATTGGCAAAGAATAAGGTGGCAACCAGGCAAACATGCCATGCCACTCACTTCCAGCCATGGCATGCTGTAGTCTCACCAAGGATCCATGCCCTTTAAATCAAAAGGGATCCCCTTTCTCCAGCCCCACTTGCTATGCTGCAGGGGTGTCACTATCTGACCAGGTTAACATGCAAGTGTGCTGCAACACACCTCTACAGCCACTACAGAAATCCTAAAGCACCTGACTGATGGCCTCTGTAGATATAACTTAAGAAAAATAAAAGCTCTCTATATTCTTCTTACCTACCATTGGAGATGAGCTCCTCTTGGGCTGGCAGACAAGGCCCTTTGGGTGTGAAGTTTGCTAGCAAGTCAGTGTACCCCTAAATCAGTACTGAGGTACTACATGTGTTATTACTGCTGTATTTGTTGTCACCATAATCTGAACAGTTATACGGTCTGTCATAGCAAAGTGCTTAGGGAGACTCTCAGCACAGAAATCACAATAGAAAAGCCTGTTCCAGCTGAAATGAAGGCTGTTAATAGACAGATCATTTCCATCCCATATCCTGATCTTAAGAAAGAGCAGACTGCTTCACTTGGAAAATATCACATCACTTCACATTCTACTCTCTCCAGCTATAAATCATTGTTTAAGACCTACCTGATTAAAATTTGGAGAGCATGCGTCTGTCAAGCTCCACATCTCCAGCACCTTTTGTGCCAAACACCCCTAGGTGTTCTTATCAAATACTCACATTAACAGCTCAATTAATTATGAGTTACCAGATCAAACAGGCCAGGCTCTAGCATGACAGGCATCTGATGCTCAGATATCCTACCCAGGCAAACTTCACAAAGTCAAGCAAATTCAAATTCCAGAGGGCTCAGATCAATACCACATTAAGATGCTGAGCTTATCTCTTCACTTGAAAAGCTAATGAGAAAGACTGTGTAGAATTTGCTGCTTATCAATTCACCTATGGAATTAAAATAGAAAAACAATCCACTAGATATTAACTGTTTGATAGAGTAGGGAAGGACACAGGCAGAGAAGTGCAAAACTCCATGAAGCCAACAAAAGCAGGAAGTAGTGCCTGCTAGATGTGTGGTTTAGAATGAGCACAGGGCTGCAGTGCCCTTTCCAGTTGTTCAGTATTTCAGAGTATAAGACACTTCCTAGCAGGCACAGGGTCTACAAAGAAGCCTGACCATCCAGCTTCATTCTCTCTGCAGATCTCAGCATAACTAGAGAGAGAAGTTCCATGGAGAGGTTTTTCATAGAGCATTTTCATCAGCCTTTCCCATCTGACAAACACTCCTGGAAGCATTTCTCAGTGTTTACCACTGCTTCATGAATCAACCTCATGACTTCCTGAGTCTACATCCCATTCCCTCCCCAGACTAACGATGCTAGGAAGGGGCGCAACACAACACCACCCCAAATCTCAGCTCTGTTCATGAAACACCAACACAAGCTTCTGCAGATATCTCTTACTGCTCTGGGATCCTTAGAAACCCTTAATGTTCCGATAGTCTGGGATATCCCTGCGCTTAGATAAGAGGCCAGATAAAAGCCAAGGTATTAATCCTGGCTCAAAGAAATGGGAAGAAAAACATACATTGAGATACAAAGCTAAAAGTCCTGGGCATTGCAGAGTTCCAGGTCTCAGACCTATTCTGAAATGTGAGGATCTTTTTTAGCTCATGCTTTTAATTACTTTGTCAATTCAAATTTGTTCATACAAGTCTGTAGCTGAGTAAGCCCTTATGCATTTATTTTGTTGTTTTTAATGACATAGGCTTTTATTCATTTAAAACTAAGGAACTGAGTCACAGATGCCTCAGTAAGAGTAGTACTTAGCATTTATGGCAAGTAACCCTTCCCAGCGTCTTACAGGCAGACACTAATCAATCTTCCCAGCATACATATGAGATAAGAAAGTATTATCTTAGCAATGTATTACCGGTCAGACCTCACATGCCTTAAGAGTCCTGAGCAATACTGCTTCATTCTAGTGAATCCAAATGGCACAGAGAAAAATCTCAGGGGAAATCACAACTGTTTCCATATTTGCATAATGAGCTACTCTGTGTTGTAACTCAGTTTGCACAAACTAAAGGGAGGACTTTTGCAGGAGCTTAAGGAGGGAGGAAGCCCCTTGCTATGATTGCGGTTGGTGAGCAGATTGATGGCTTTGAATGTCTTTCTGTCCAGAAAACTGAAAGGGTTGAGGAAGTCTGCAGACACATTCAAAAGAACTGCATTCCAGACTGCAATTAGAAACGTCTGATTTGATAAAACTCACTGAGCTTTGCCATAATACTTATTTTCAAGTTCCCCAGAAACAAAGAGAAAGAATAGTGATTAACAGGTATACACAGCAAAGTTAGGTGTTTTTCAAAGGTTAGACAGGGGTTCGGTATCAGACTCACCATCTGAATCCAAGGCACATGGGTTCACTGCTTTGACCAACATCATCTTTAATTTGTACGATTTGACGCCACTGCCATTTGCTCTTTAAACGCAATCATATGCCAGAGTGCTTTGTTGGCTCCAGGCCTTCTGCCTGACCCTTGCCATTGCCAGCTGCGTGCTGAGATAACAGAGAATGAAACACAAAAAGGCTGGAAGCATTAAATGGGTCTAAGGTATTTTTATGGTCAATTCTTGCCAAAAATGTGGAAACCCCACTGGGTCTCTTGAAAATTTCAGCTCAAAGATTGCACAGCAGGGCACAACAGAGGCATCAAACAAGCCTGGAGCAGAGAAAGTTGCTCTGCTTAGAGTTAATAGAGAGAAGATGCTCCACAGGGCAATTCAGAGCTTCAGCAGGTCCTTAAATGTCTTTGTAAAGTATGTTTATGATGGCAGAAGACAGAGTGTCACAAATACGCTAATTCCACCAGAAGCATCAGTTTTGGCTGCCACAGGAAAATAAGACAAGTGAAATGAAAATGAAAGGAAATTATTTGCTGTTAAGTTTCACTTTTCCTCATTCTTGTTGTTTGCTTTATGATGCATTGTCTGTTATGATCTCCCACTAAAACTCTACTTCAGCCACAAGGGCTTTTCCTCATAGCTGAAAGGACTATAGTAATTGTTTTCCAATTCCATTACCATTTATCTTCTATATAAAGAGGTGTTAACTATGGGCTCTTGAATTGGAAAATCAGTTTTTCTTATTTAAAGCTTTGCTTCAGAATAATTGGAAATATTAACATGCCTTTCCATTGTGTCATTTCTTTACAAAAACATGACAGATAAAGTATTTCACAGAGCCAACTCATTCTCAGTACTGCATTTCATTAAATGAAGCAGAGCACCTATATTTCTTAAAGGATGCTTTCAAGTTTCCTAACTACCAGTTACTACTCTCAGAAGTCTCAATCTTCAGATTTTTAGCGTCTCACATGCAGCTCTGGAAGATAAAACCCTGAAGTAAAGAACAAACTTAGGCTTTTTGCAATGAAAGAAATAGGATATCTTTTCCTTCTCTGCAGAAGAGTGTAGTGAGCACAAGTGAGCCTTTCCACACAAACTCCTTCTCTGAGTTTGTCTTTTAATCAAAAAATCTGAGAAGAAATCTTGCTGGAATTACCTTTTGCTTTTCTATTTAGGGTTGTTTGCTTCTGTCTAAGGGAAGGGAAAATTGAGGTTGCACCACTTCAGCAGCAGTTTGGAGCAAGCTATAACTGGATACATCAGACTTGTACAAAAGAGATAGATGGGAATGTGATTTACCCACATAGCTTCTCCAAGGCAACTCAGCAGCACATTTCCTTTGACAAATCTGAAACCTCCATGTCTACTCCACACAAAATACAATGCAGACCCATTTGTCACAATGACTCATAAATATAAGGAAAACAAAGTGAATGATAACCAGGAGGAGGAAAAAGGGATAAATCTGAATATAAATCTGCATACTGTTATGGAAACACAATTTTGACATGCTCATAGGCGCGGTACACATGAGTAGAAATCACAGTTCTTATGAGATTTTAAAAGATGCTTTATTCATCAAATTCACTGCTAGCAGTTTTCTCCAATGGCCAGGGTAAGAAGGAAAGAGCCCTAATGCAAAACTGCAAGGGAAGTGATTCCAGAACCAGAACATGAGCCAAGTAAAAAGGCAATCTTTATTTCCTACCCCACCAAACTCTACATCCATGATGGCACCTTTGAAGGTCATTTGCACAAAGCAGGTCAAGTGTTTCCAATAGATGTATGAGTTTTCAAGTGGGCACTGTGTGCATCTTTGTTTCTGCTTCTTGAACATTGTGGTACAGTTCTAAGGCACGATGCATTGTAATTTTTAACAATAGGATTAAGAATCACTTGGATTAAAAAATGCTTTAGAGCAGGAGACATCTCTCTGGCATTTGTTCAGTGCCAAGTCCAATGGGGGTCTTTTCTGGGGTGGAAGTCCCTCAGAACTACAACATCAATGAGTTAACGTCCTACAGAAGTTTGGCTTTCAGAACCAAAACACCTGCAGCTTCCCCGTCAGCACAACAGGGCAGTATGGTATTAATTATTCTCATGCACTGAATGCTTCAGTTGCCCAACAAAGGATCAGGAAGGATCCCACGTCACTTGGGTGACCAACCCCACACGGGTGATGGGAATAGGAAACAGATTCAGGCCTGAAGCCTGAATACGACCCCTTTGAGCTGCCTCAGAGTCACTGCAGAACAACACATTCTCTGAAAGCAAAGGGGGTTGATTTGTGACTACTTAACAACCAGAAAGGCATTAAGTTGTTAATACTGTTTGTAATGAGCCTTTGGGCCAATTCCAGTCTGGAACATCCAGGACGCTTGCAAAGAGAGCGGTGGTTTCTGCCAAGCTGCAGCTTGGCTAATTCCTTCCTTCCATCCCTACCTCACAATTTCACTAGTTGTAGTAAGTCAGATGCTGACCTGGAATAAGTCAGAGCAGATTTATTCATCTATGGAAATACACTAATTTTTACCAGCTGAATATTGGCAGCAGACGTCTTTGCTCTGTGATAAACATTAAGTACATGAAAAATGACTTAAATTAAGAGAACCAATGCTGCCTTTTCCAAAATCTAAAGTAATTATCACTCCTATTCTGCATTTCCGAGAGACTTTTAAGTGCTTTCACTGAGCTAGAGTGCATGTCCCAATTTCCTCCCCCCTTGATATCCTTATTCACAGCCCAATGGACCTGGCACATGGGCTGTGCTCACCATGGAGGTGACTTGGAATGGGGCAGGCGGAGAGAACCTCCATGGGCAATGGCGCTCTCTCTACTACAAGCAGTATCAGTTTCATTCTGCTTCCACTCCAGCCTGGAAATTAGCATCCCCAGCAGTTTTTGTGGCTCTGAGCATTAAGCAAGCAGCAGTTCCAGGTAAACAACATCATTAAAAGGAATGAGAAAGACCATACAATAATTAAATTAATAGGAAAAAAGGCCTCGATGGACAGTGAGGGGAGGAGGATCCTGTGCTTGAGTCCAGAGACTCTGTGGTAATTTCTCATTGAATTTTCTTCCTCTTAAGCATAAAAAAAAAAAAAAAAAAAAAAAAAAAAATCAGTATTTACTGAAGTAGGGTCTCTTTTAGTGACCTTTTTTTTATCTCTCTCCTGAAATTTCCTTCCCGTTTCTGTAAAATGTAGACAAAAAAGTGAAAAATACATTCCTTGCACAGTATCCAGGTACTGCTGATAGAGAACTGCGCAGCAAGACAGAAACCACCCTTTATGGCTTTCAGATTTGTTATTCTGGTACCTTACATTCTTATCTTTCAGTACAAAGAAAGCTCAATATCCACCCTTAAACTGTAGCACCATGTAGTTAAAGCAGGGAAGCAGTAGAACTCTCTGGACCTCCACATATGCACCTTATATGACAGAATCAAGCTTGCTGGAAGCATTGAGGTCAGAGAAGTGATTCCCCTTCCCCTGCCAGACTGCAACCCTAAGGCAACAGTGCAGCTAAATCTGCTCTCCTGGAGCTGGAGCTCCTTTAAGCCCTATTCCAACACACAAGTGACTTGAACATCCATTCTCTGTCACCAAGTTGTGTCAGTCATGCAATTCTACCTATTAGC
The DNA here is from genome assembly GCA_032466535.1 of Forpus xanthops. Lineage (NCBI taxonomy): Eukaryota > Metazoa > Chordata > Aves > Psittaciformes > Psittacidae > Forpus > Forpus xanthops. The sequence continues at coordinate 50,260 of JASSUY010031965.1, read as the reverse complement.
CTCCACACTTTGATGGTGTCAAGAAAGGAGTCCTAGATTCTATGACAAATGTAACTTGTCTGAAGGCCTCCTAACACACTCCAGACAAAAGTTCAAGCAGCAATAAATAAGCATAAAAAAAACAAACTCAGACTTGCAAGGTATAGAGAGTAATAGCAAGAACAAACAATAAAACCAAGTTACCCATTAACATCAGTGTTCTTTCTACCAGTCAGTGATTCTCTGCTTTAGAAAGACCATCTCCATAACTTAATATACCTTTTTATTAACACCATTATCATCTTAGAATATACTAAGTATTTCAGAAAGCAAATGAAGTCTTTGCTCAGATGGATGTTCCATACCGTTTATGATTCAATGACACAGCACTGAGCATTAGGCCCACAGAAGTAAAACACTTGAACAGTCATCCAACCCTTATGCTATTTCTTTTTGCCAACTTGGACTGCAAATCTTTCACAAACAGCCTTTGAGTTGCCTTTTAGTGCCTGTCCTTCCTCTGGTACCAGGAATGCCACAGGAACAAAGGCAGCGAAGAAACTGAAAAGTGAGAAAAGGTAAAGAGAAAATAACCACAGTTGTGTGAATATCACACAATCTGAACAGAAAATAAAGGAGGAACACATTTTGGCTTAGCTTTACTCTGTACTTGTTATTGCCACACTGATTCCTTCACTCTGTATGTCAAACCTAACACTACCCTTAGCTTCAAGCAGAGCTGTACTGCAGTGGCTCAGCAAACCCTGTCCAAGAATGAGAGCCCCAGACACAGCAAACTTGAGGGAGCTGCCTCTCATAGTTGGATCTCTGGATGAGGGAACACAATGATTCCCCAGCCCCAGAGGAAATACATGAACCTTCACCCATGAAGAGGAATTCCCCTTAATGTACAGTCTGCAGGGAGAGTTCTCCACCCCAACTTCTGGATACCAGCAGGAGACTGAGGGACAGCATCATGCCCTGCCATGGCCTTTCTATGGTCAGCATGGGAAATGACTAATGGAAACCACCATTTTTGGCTTGTCGCAAAAGCAGCTAAGAATAACACATAGCTATGTCAATGTGCAAACGTGCCCAGAGTGAGAACCCCCCTCCCTGAGGATAAGAGAACACAAAAGCTGTAGGGACAGATCAAGTGGATTCCCCTCACAACATCCCCGCTCCTCCCTGGAAACTCTTCCTTTCTTAGAAGCAAGAGTCACAGGGTAAACATGACACTTGTTACAATGGCACCTCTCCCCATTGAATATAGACACATTCCTCCACGTCCCTAAAGGAAAAGGATAAAAAAAATAAACACACATGAGACAGCAGCACTCAGGGGCAAAGGGAATATAACCAGAATGGGATATTTGTAAAGAAAAATATACAGGGAAAAGGACTTTGCCTCTGACCTACAGCATCCTGTTGAGAAAGATGGATGCTAAAGAAGTCCCACTGGCTTCCTACAAAGGAAGCTACTGAAAAGATACCAAAGAAGCCCCAGGTATCAGAGAAAAGCTCCAGGCTTTCACCAGTTCATGGCACAAGTGAACACAAACAAGTAGATAGGGAGAACTACTTTGTCCTTTGCACCCAGGTGCCACCAACACAGAGACCCTGTGGGCTCAAGGGAACTACTACAAGCCCTAACCACATGAGTAGGCAAGGAGGGGGCAAGGTGATGCCTTTACCCTCCCAAAAGCCAGCCAGGGCCTGGCACAATGCAGCTCCAAGCCAAGCAGAAACTCCTCAGTGCAGCCATACTTATGCTATATTTCCTTACTGTAGTATGCTTACAAACTGAAGTTAATGCTCGGCACCAGTATGAGACCATATTAAGGATCCAAAGCACCAGGTTGCCAGCATTAATCCTGCACCATCACAGCTCGTGGCGCAGGTAGTGGTTACTCATATCCTTTCACACAATAGCACAGATTTCACCAATGATTAGCTCATGGCAACACTGGTACAACTCCTCAGCAGTCTAAAAAAGCTCATTCTTGATGAGACAGAGCACATGGGCATGTCACATAGGGGGATATGCTCCTGGCATCCAGCTACACAATACAGCATATTCCTTACAGTGCCTAAAGGGGCTGACAAGAAAACTGGTGATGGGCTTTGCTCGAGGGCCCAGGGAAGCTGTGGCTGCCCCATTCCTGGCAGCATTCAAGGCCAGGTTGGACACAGGGGCTTGGAGCAAGCTGCTCTAGTGGAACGTGTCCCCTGTCTGTGGCACAAGGTTGGAATTAAATGAGCCTTAAGGTCCCTTCCAACAGAAACCAGGCTGGGATTCCTCTGCCCCACCATACAAGTAGCTCTGTGTACACCACCAAAAGCATGTTTGTCACCGGGCCAGAAAACGAATGTCTGTTATGTTAAAATAAGTATTTTAGAGAAGTAAATAAACCCAGCATGTACGTAAGATGGAAGATAATCCCTTACAGCACCTTCAACTACAGGAAATGAACAAGAGCTGAAGTTAGAGCTATTACTGAGCCAACAACAGAGCATCACCAGCTCTGAAGAGGGGCTAGTGGGGCAGGGATGCAACAGAGGCAAGCACAGATCAGCTTCCCCTCCTTGTTCTGGGAAGTTTTACCCTGTGAATAGTATCAGCTTGGTCAAAGCTATTAAGGTAATGATTCCAAATACACATTTTCTAACAGTCTTCGGGGGGGGGGGGGGGGGGGGGGGGGGGGGGGGGGGGGGGGGGGGGGGGGGGGGGGGGGGGGGGGGG
>JASSUY010031965.1:0-47528 GCA_032466535.1 Forpus xanthops | reverse complement strand
TTTGCCCCCCCCCCCCCCCCCCCCCCCGCTAGGGTAGGCCATGGGGGAAGGATATTTCTGTGAGCATTGTTCAAATACAGCCTTTTATAATGAAAAGCATTTTGCTGTCATTTCCTACTACACGCACCATGGAGCTTATCTGCTTTGCAAAGATGAATAACTGAGTCAACTCTGCTGGGATCTAACCCTCCAGGCTTAAACATCATGAGCGCTTCCATCTCCCTCATTAGCTAAAACAATTAGTAGAGAGAAAAGAAAGCTGAATCAGGGTTGGCAGTTGCCTATTCTATTCCTTGGTATAACTGCTCTCAGAAATGCCTCTATTTCCGTCAGCTGATCTTAAGCCACTGATACTGGATCCAGACACTGATTCATATTGTTATTAACTTCTCTAGCTTGAAGCTGGTCAGAGAAAGTGATGCAGTTCAGATGCAGCAATAAAGGAGGCCCCAAACCCAGTGCTTTGCTTCAAATCTCTCTGGCAAGGCCCTGAAGTTTGGAGTGGGGCTTTCTCTACTCCAGTTGGGTTAATCTTCAGACAAGGACAATTAAAAATGCAGTATTTCAAACCCAAAAAGCACCCAGATTCCAGGGAGAAAAGGCTCAGCTATGATTCAAAAGCAGCTCAGGGCAGTAACTGCAACAGTTAACGTGTTCCTGAGGCATTTGCCCTCTTCTGTTAAGCACACACCAGGTTCACCTAAAAAGCTCTGTACTGAAGTGAAGAATAGAACAACCGAGTTTGCAGTCTGATATTTTTGATTAAGTAGATGTTTAGGGATCTTGATGCTTTGATAAAAAGTGAATTTTCATCCCATTTAGAATAATAAAACCACTTACACCGTATCTTTCTTGGAAGCTTGAATCATAAGTCAAGCCTAAGTGCATTGCTTAATATTGAGTATTTAGAGCAGCGTTTAGAGTAGGTAAATGAAAAATCATGCCTTCATTTCTCAGTGAAGCCTTTATGTCCAGTTATCATTTACTACCTTGAAAACTATTGTCAGGAGAGCAAAGAGACACTATGAAGGCTGTCAAGAAAGACTGTCAGTCTTGAAATCAGATATCATCAATCTCCCCGCTAGGACTAGAATATTCCTGTTCCTTTATAGTGTATTCTGAGGCTTCCAGGAGGAGCATCTCAAGACTGATCTTTAGTTGAAAGGTAGCAGGCTCTAAGGTCTCTCTGCTAGGCTTGGAAAGACTTGACAGCGAGTTACCTTCTCCTCAGAACAGGGCTGATGAGGCAATGAGCAGGATATGGAGTTGGCCTGTGGTTTGCTAATTCTCTGCACATTCCCCAATCTCTTTTATTACCAGGACTTTAAGCTGCACTACACAGAGCCAAGGGGGATTTGAACTTCACTCAGCAAACCAGCTGACTTTGATGGGAATTACTCAAAGTTCATATAAGGGCTGCAGGACTGGACAGAAGGAGGGGAAAGAGTGAAGAAGGATATTACATTCTTGGATGTAAATTCTTGGCTAGAGAACATATGAGATGTGAACAGCCACTAAAGAGAGTGTTCAGGCTGCCTAGATTTCTCCTGAGCCCCTTTGCCTCTTGGCTGCCTTCAGATTCAGGTCTTCAGATCTTCATTCAGGTCTCCAGAGGGTTTCAGTAGTGCCTAGATTTTGATACAACCTCAGCAGATACATGTGGGTGAAATTTAAACTCTGAATATGAACTTAAATGGCTCATTATTTCAACCTTCCCAGGAAAGGCTGTTTACTCCTAAGGGAACACTTAAGAGTTGAGCCTTTACACATTTAGCAGCTTCATCTGCTTAGCAATAACGGGAACTTATTACTGATCTATGCAGGCTCTACTGTTTTGGAAGAAATCTCATTATGGCGATCCTTACAGTATTTTTTCACACCTCTGCTTCACATCAGTATATTTTCTAGGTAAATAGTAAAATAGAATCTATATTAACCCATTAGCACAAAGAAAAGGGTTCAGACTTTGTACCAGCGTTGTTAAACTCCCATAGGAGCTTTGTAAAGTGAATCTAACCAGAGGGGCAGATTTAGCAGCTCTTACTCATGTTGAGCCATAGAAGGCAATGAGATTGGGGCCACAGTACTGGAGATGTTTTTCTTATAAACCTCAGGTGGAGGGAAAGAAAAACAGAGTCAAAGCATAAGAAATGCACCAACAAGAACAGCTTATGCGTAGCATCAGTGTAAGCCTTCACTTAGATGCAGGCTCAGGCTTTACGTACACACACGTGCATTGACCCTTAACTTACAGGGGCCATAAGCAGCAGCACCAAGGCACAAGACATGATGCAAGGAAGATGCAACTCAGCATTCCTGAACAGCCTCAGCTCTCTCAGGGCTCTATGGATAACAGGAGATTTGAGAGCCACAGTTCTGGGCCACTGATCAGTTTGGAAATAATATATGCTTTAGCAAGCATATCACAAGTTTTCCACTTTTAATTCTTATCCTGAGTAGAAAGCACTAAAATGAAGCAGTCTAAACCAAGGGAAGTTTATCACTGTTGGTACACACTCGCATCTGTTATTTGCCAGATACTTGCCAAAAATGTAAGGAAAATAAACCCTAAAACTCACTATTAAGTAGCAGTCATTAGACAGTCATATGTTAGAAGAGGAAGAAAGGTGATTGTATTTGCTTCACAATAATCAACATTGTAAGTATGGTTCTCTACAAAAAAAAATGTCTGGGGGGGTTTGAAGCAAAGACACAAAGAACTTTAATCTGGTTTGCAGTGAGGTAGGAGCTGCAAAGGTTAATCCTGCCGATACACAAAATCTCCCACATTCACTTCGTGCATGTGACACTGAAGCCTGGACTACTAAAAGGCAGATCTCCCAGCCCTTGAGCTACTTGCCTTAACCCTATGCTGCATGCATGCCTGCTTCCAGAGTCCCTTTCAACATGGATGGAAGAGAACTTGCAGTAATCACACTGAGCCTATTTTGCAGGCTCAGCTTTGCTTACCTTCAATATCAACACTTTTCCATCCAGACAGTCTTAAACAAGGAGACTCAAACTCAAGCCACCTTTTACTAATGGTTCTGACACACAGGGAGACTCCAGCATCACCCAGTAGCCAGGTTAGGCACTGCAAAAGAAAGACTTCTGCCTCTGGTGCTTAATGTATCTGAGGCTTCTGGCATTGAGAAGGTGCAGAAGCATCTCTTGTGCCTGGGCCTTAAAAGTATCCTCCTCACTCAGAGGAGAAAGCTGTTGAGAAGAGCTGTGCTGGCCCATTTCCATGATTGATGCTACAATAAAGGTGTTGGCCTGGTTCCTGGGAAGACACTGCATTGTACCTACACACCAGCACTTAAATAAGTGTTCAGGCTCATTGGGCCCTTCTTGGGCTCCTTCATGACAATTGTATAGACAGGCATGTACTCCCTCCAGAGATTCAAGTCAGTACCATTACTAAAACATACTTCAACCATCTTATATGCCACAGAGCTTTAAAGGATCCGCATGTGAAGGAAAGTACCTTCTACAACCCCTCAAATCTTGCTGGACCTTCTTAAATGCAACCACTTCCAGCACGGAGTCTGTCAGGGTTCCCAGGTCACACTGACCTGCTGCTGTTCTTTCTACACTCAGGCAAGCCAGAAGGAGCAGTACCAAAATCAGGCTCTATAGCACACATGCTATTTATGTTCGGTTTACTGCAGAGATAAGTTTCCTGGTTACCCTTTTGCCTGACACAACATTTCCATTCCAAAGCAAGCTGGAGTTAGCTCAGAAAAGCCCTCTGGTTTGCAATGAACATTCATTCCATGTACGTATATGAATGGAATATGCATACACAAGGAATTACTTCCATGCAAGGGCCATTGCATGGATGTCGAGCTGTTAAACACAATCTACTGAAGTCACTACATAGTCCATCCCCACATGACTCCCTCAAACACTTTGCCAACTGAACAGACAGAAGATGAGCACATTTTCCATACTGCAGCCCTGAGGAAGAAGGCACAAACGATCCCAAAAAAGGCAAAAGATAAGCTGGAAAAAGGGAGCATGCAACTTGCATTGAGCTGGTTGTTTCATAAGCCTATGAAAAGAGAGGAAGCATCTATAGAGATTTATATTAAGAACAGGCTGGTCTGATCTTATCATGCAGAAGCACATTAAGTCACAAAGAAGAGTAATTTCATCCAACACCTGATAACTTTATGTGCAAGGTCCCTTATGAGCAAGCAATATGAAAACATGCTCATTTGAACAGTGGTACTCCTCTGCCCATTTCCTATCATTATTGATAAAGAAAGGCAGCTTTCCTTATCAATATAAGAAGTGTTTCACTCAGCCAGGGTTCCTGGAAGGTGTAGGAGTTTTATACTCCCTCTTACTGTGGTGTGCAGCACAGCAATAAATGGGAAAGACAGTTGGTAAGGACAAGGCTCTGAGCACAACTTGCCCTAAACTTTATTTTCCCTGAGCATCCAAATTCTAAGCAGGCTCTCTGGAGCACAGGATGTTCGTTGAGTTTGGATTAAAGCTAAAAAATTAGTTTTAAAGATTAGACATTAAGCAGAAGCTCTTCCCTGTGAGGGTGCTGAGGCGCTGGCACAGGGTGCCCAGAGAAGCTGTGGCTGCCCCATCCCTGGCAGTGCTCAAGATCAGGTTGAACACAGGGGCTTGGAGCAAGCTGCTCTAGTGGAAGTTGCCCCTGTCTGAGGCAGGGGTTGGAGCTTTAAGCTCCACTGCAACCCAAACCAGTCTGTGATCTAATTGATCGAGATACACGCAGCACTGAGCACTGCCCCTGAACAGAAACGAACATGAACAGTGCTGCATCATGACTGTCCATGCCAGCTCAGTTGGAACAGGATGAACTTTAAGGTCCCTTCCAACACAAACCAGGCTGGGATTCTGTGAAGAGCAAGTGGCAAATCTACAACCCAGACAGCCCAGCAGTCCTTACAGACACCATCTAAGCTACCTTCAGTAGAGGAACAGCAGCACAATGATGGAATGGGTCACTGTCAGATGTCTCCAAGAATTCATTTCATGTAATAGCTCAGCAGAAGCCAGATCTGAAAGACTTTATGACCTGCTGCAAATGTGTGGAAGATACATCTGAGGAGAGGACTGACTAAGAGGGTCCAAGCAGCATTTCATATCTCAGGCTTGGAGGATAATAGAGATCTTTGCAGTTTCTGTATGGATTTTATAAACCAAGCCATAACATAAATGGTTTCAACTTTTTTTTTTTTTAACATAGTAATACTAAAAGCCAAAAGAGAAGGTCTGCATTTCAAGTACTTTTAGAGAAAAAAGTATTTAAGTTTTCTTCCTCTCCATTTTTAAAAACCAATAAATGAATATACACTAAATGGGAATGACAGTAGGGAGCTATTGATTCCGACAAGATCTGTCTGCGAGAGAAAGAACTAAATGGGTCCAAAAATGAGAGAAAATTGATGTCTGAGGCCTTAGACATGCACATTTCCACAGAAAGGCAGCTCAGGCAGGTGATGCTGGGACAGGGGAGAGGAATATGTGTATTTTGATGTGTACATGATTTGCTTTTAATGTGAGCTGAACAACATCTAGCACTGCCTTGCACTGCAGCATCAGCTTTTTCAGGCTAGCCTTTCTCACAGCAATCACAGCTATCACAGCTCTGTTCACATACACAGGATGCAGCCTGGTGAAGCCTTGGTATGCTCACAGGCAGGGTACTTACTATGCCTAGCTTTGCTTCAAGCCAGCTTGTCAGTCACTGGAAATCAGCACAGTTTCCCCCCAAATCAGTGCTGGAATATTACCCCAGCAGCACTTTGAAACCCTTGGTCCAACACAGGTAAAAGCTTTTCACAGCCACAGGCCATTTGCGCATAGGCACTATTTGAGAACCTGGATTAGATCCCACTGGTATCGCGAGAAGGCAGAAGCATCCTCATTAAAGCTGATGGCCCAAATTCTCAGCTTATATGAAAGTCACCTCCTTTGTATTACATGAGTTGTGTGTGCAGAACAGCAGAAGCAGGCTGAGATAAACAGTTGAGTTCCTTCCTCAAGGAGTCAGCTGTATCCCTCTGTCATTCTGTGTTTGCAAAGTAGAAACTGAAGGAATAAAACCTGCACTGCCCATTCTTCCAACACCTCTCCTATGAAACTATCAGGTAGCCACAGACAATTTCACGCTACCTGAATTACTTTCAGACATGGGTTTGATAATTGCTGAGGTCTTAATGCAGAACTGTTCCACTTTGTTTCTCAGTGTGGAGTTGTTCCAGTTGGTTTTAATCAAACTGCTTAATTACAAAACGCTGGGGGACTCCCTGCTTGCTTTGCAAGTTACTTCATTAATCTCTGTTAGATTCTGCTCAAATGATTCTGGCACCGAGCCAGTTTGCTTCACAAAACTCACATTTCAAGTAGTAAATAACCCAAACTGGTTAAAAGGCATAATTATTTTTGTAATGCAACATCTAATTACTCTGTGAAGCTCACTGAAACAAGTGCTGATTGAAGAGAATACCTTCACAAGGAGTGCAAACAGGGTGAGGAGATATGGATAGGAATATGAATTCTGCCATGCCAGTAACCAAAATGAAGCTGCAAAGTCACTTTCCCACTTCTGTATTTATACCTAACCACAGGCAGGGCTGAGAAAGGCTTCTGTCTCCTTGCATGAGCAGCCTGACGTAACACGTTGACTGTTTGTGTCTGAGGCATGACACAAGGTCCATCTAATCCTGTATCATTCGTCTGTTTTCTTGTGGCAGCACCAACATTGCTGTGTAACGTCAGAGGAATGTGATAATGAATAACTGACTCATGATGAAGCCATCAGCTCAAAAGCCTTCTATGCAACTAAATGAATCAGTGCTTGGTATGAGCAAGATCTTGATGTGACTAAGCTCCCAAGATAACTCAACCGTTCACCCATTAGTGAAGCAAACTGGAACCAGCCCAGAATTAGGCTTCTGGCAGAATACCTTCAAGGTAATTTCCCCTGTAGCAAGCGTGACAAGCATGCCCTCAAGAGATGGGATAGCTCTAAGGAAAACTGGAGAGACAACAGTATTGATTGAAGGTATGAGTGATATTCTTGCTTCACTGAAGCCCTGGGAATTCTGCCATTCCACATGGCTCTTTAAACCCTATTCCTTATTCTAAAGATCCAATACAGGAATTTAGGAAGCCTCTGTGAAGGAAAGCACCATCTCTCTCCTTCACAGCACCAGCACCAAGCCTAGACACAATTTATTTATCTTGCCTAGGAGATATAAGGCAGAAGCTCTTCCCTGTGAGGGTGCTGAGGCGCTGGCACAGGGTGCCCAGAGAAGCTGTGGCTGCCCCATCCCTGGCAGTGCTCAAGATCAGGTTGAACACAGGGGCTTGGAGCAAGCTGCTCTAGTGGAAGTTGCCCCTGTCTGAGGCAGGGGTTGGAGCTTTAAGCTCCACTGCAACCCAAACCAGTCTATGATCTGATTGATCAAGATACATGCAGCACTGACCACTGCCCCTGCACAGAAACGAACATGAACAGTGCTGTACCACCTATTTCTCCCATGACTGTCCATGCCAGCTCATGCTTTTCAGGGAGACAAGGGAATCTTTAGGAAACCCTGAGCACTTGAAAGCTGCAGAACTATTACTGGCTCCAAGGATTCATTCTCATTTTTTTGCTGGGGACCAAAACTGCCATGAGATCATACCAGCCTCTGGTAGATGGTTCTGCTTTCAGCCACAATCAGCCCATTACTAAACTTTGCTGTTACAAGCCAACTATTATGACACACAAAAAAATATCGAAACGAGTTCAAAACGCTCTTAGAATACTCACCCAGAAGCATAAGCTCTTTTCCAAATGTGTAAACATCATAAACTTGATTTGGTTCATCCAGTCAGTGTGCTAGAAACCCACAGAATCTATGCTAAACTCTTGCAGTGAAGAAAAACCATGACAGATCCACTGGTGGCTGATTTTACATGCACAGAAATGGGTAGCAATAGTTTGAGGTGCTGCAGAACTTAGTCTTTTCAAGAGGCCTGAAGTAAAATAGTGTCTGGGCTTCCTACTTTGTCACTACATCTTTAAGCTGCTCTTTTTTCCATATTCAATACTTCCCTCATGAATTCTGTCCCTCAACTACTACCATCCAGTAGGGAGCATTAAAATAAGTGTTTCTGCAGATATAGCTTTTCCCTTCCAACATCTCTTATCATAGAAATGTTGGCTGGGAGGGACCTCAGCCTCCTGCTCAATAGGACCATTGATAGCGCTGGTTCAGGGCAGCCATAGCAAGCTCCAAGGATGGTGCTTCCACAGTCTTCCAGCCAACCCAGCCCAGGCCTGTGCTTCCCTTCTACTGAAGACTATTTCCTTCATATCCAGCTTGTAGCTTCTAAGCAGCTGTTTTATAGCCACTGCCCTCTTGTTTTATTATATGGTGCAACATCTCCCTCTTTTTGGTAACACCCCTCAAGTAGCAGTAGGTCACTAACATAGAGCTGTTTCATTCCCTCAACACCCAAATAAACAAGCCCAGCCCTGTGAACCTCCTGGCTTGGTCACACACTGCTGACTCCAAATCATCTCATTAGCTTCATGATGAACCAGGCAGAAGCTCTTCCCTATGAGGGTGCTGAGGCGCTGCCACAGGGTGCCCGGAGAAGCTGTGGCTGCCCCATCCCTGGCAGTGTTCTTGGCCAGGTTGGACACAGGGGCTTGGAGTAAGCTGCTCTAGTGGAAGGCCACCGTGGCAGGGGTTGGAGATGGGTGAGCTTTAAGGTCCTTTCCAACACAAACCAGTCAGGGATTGTACAACCTTCTCCCTTACAACTGGGGAACTGAAGTTCGTTTTCAGTGACCAAGAACTGCAAGAGTCAAGACAAAAGTAAAAAGGGAGGAAGCAACAAATAGTTTTGCACTTCAACAGGTACCCACCTCCTGAAGCTGTGTCATGCTGAGAAGTTTCCTGCTTCCTATTAGGACAACTGTAGGCTCTGAGCAGGCAGCCCTGCAGCTGCCATACCTGACAGCTTTGGTAATTGTGCATCATCACTTTACAATGGGAAATTATGTCACCATTGGATCGCAAAGTACCCAATTCATTCACAAACAACAATGCAATATAACTGAAGGAGAATAAATTAGCCTTTATCCCAGTTCTCATAAGAGCCTTTACAGCTGTTACATTAACATCCATCTGTCTATCGCGTTCCTGATGCCATTCACTGCTATCATTTGAACGGCTCCAGACTCCCTTCATCCAAATGAAGGATTTGTGTGGGAACAGCTGGAGCAGTTCCACACAGCTCTCAAGCCATGGCTCCCTTATCACTGTGGGCTATGTCCAGAGCTCTGCGTGCTGCTGTACAGGATCTCAGAGGGAAACGTGGCCTCTGTCCAAAAAGTTTATCATGGTTTTGCCAAATCAAAAGGCTCAGAAAAAAGCATCACAAATAAAGCCAGCCCAAAGCCATGAGCCTGATTCATTTCCATGTTTCATTCAGCAACTTTGAAACAAGAAAAAGATGGTGAAATGCCTCAAGGATCTGTGCTTTAATACCTCACAGATGATACTGAAATCACCCTCTCAGCTCTGCCAACATTTAGGGAGAAGTTTTAGTCTCACTTTATGGATTAAGGACTGAGTGAGAAATGTCAACAAGCTCTGACAATGCTGGTGGAGCAAAACCATTACCCCCCCTTGACCTCCGTGCATCAAGTCAGAGACACATTGACTATACGACCCTTCCTCCTCACTGCTTCATTGGCCAGAAAGCCACAGCAGGAGACACCACAGGAGCACAAAAGAGCAGGAGAAATGTCCAAGTTAGATGCCAGCTTCACATACTTGGAGACTAAGACAGCAGATGTGATTAATGGAGGATATTGTGTACTACACAGAGGTCTGGAAGGCAGCTGCACACCAGCTTGTCTCATGAGGGCATTCACCTTGACCTTCCTACAACAAACACGGAGCTCTGCTAGTTTTGTCTCAGCAAACCTACTCTTGTGGGCCAAAACAGTTCTTGGCAACTTCATGCAACGATAAAAGGCCACAAACTTGAGTGTGCTGTTGCCTGATTCACATGGTGACCTCGGGTGTACATCTTCTGGGATTGTTTGCCAACCTCCTCACTGTAGCACAAAGCAAAAGCCTACTGTAAGAGTTATTCTTAAACTCACCTTAAAATAGCTGGGGCAGAACAAGCTCAGCTCTGTGCTTATAGGAGAGCCCATTCCATTGAAGGCCAAACCACAACTGGTTTCCAAGTTGTCCCACACACAGTGATGATTCTGTCTGATCTTCCATCAGACAGAATGCAGGACCTTCTCATGTAAAGTTTTCAGCACTTCAAAACTGGATTGGAGTTACCTGCTAAATTTTGTGCAATGGCAAAGTAGCAGAAAGGAATTGAGCCCTTTCAGTAATTTAGAAAGAAGCATTAATTTTAGGGCTGTGTCAGCAATTCCTTTAAATTCCTTATTTTCATTTGAGTGAAGTTAAACTATATACAGCTTCTAAGCCAGAATTCATGAGTTTAGGGAAGCAAATTGCTGCACAAAGGCAGACCGATGATCTGATACGGGCTCCTGAAAAACTGAAGCAAGTCAGCACAACACCTATTCCATGAAAAATTCCCAAGGATTCACCCATAAAACACACAAAAGAAACAGATGGATGCAGAAACAAGCATCCTTTCACCCTGGCCACTTGCTAGTTACTATTTCATGGATCCACAGACACATTGTCCCATTCCAGCCCAGAAGAACCCACATCAGCAGGAGTAATGCTAATACACAAGAAGCTGCTTCACAATTTCCAGGAGTCCTGCGGACAAGTAATGCTGCATTAACTCCTGTGTGGGAGCCCCAGTTCAATCAATGAAGATTAGAGCATCAGCCGGAAAGCTGCAGTAACCAAAAGACTGTTGAGCATGCACTAAGCAATGGGCTTGCCCTGCATGGCTCAGTATCTCTCACCCTTCTCCTCACCTCTAACACACTCACTTCATACATATTTTGTTACTGGCAAATTAAAACTCAGTTAACATTCCTGTAGACTTCAGTGAGAGGCCTCAAACCCCTGCCCATTTCAGCAAATGCGCTCATCCTCCAATGCACAGAGGATCCTAGTTGTTAGCTTTATGATTTTAAATGTTCTTGCCAGTTCCCATAGCAAATCATGGGATGGCTGGTGAGCAAATGAAAGGGTAGAATGTTCTCACGCCTGGGAAGAGTCATTCAGTGTGGGAGAATGGTTCTTAGAAGTAGTGTTGCTCTTTCTAAAAAGGAAAAGACACTGCATGCTTGGAATAGAAGGAATAGGTCAGAGAAGATGACACTAAGAAGCAGGACTCAGGGGCATCTTGGTGGCAGCCTTAAGAGCTGAAGACGTTTCTCTACCACACTGGTAACAGAGAAACATCTGGATGGAGATGGAATCAGAGAAAGGAGCCTTTATTACAAGCCCTGGTGTAAAAAGACTGTTTACTTGCCTAAGAGAATACAGGGAGCTTTTTATGCCCAGTTCATACAGAAAGTCATTATTAACGTCCTTACATTATGGCTGCAGCAGAGAGATACTCTCAAGATCCAAACTAAACTGAGCTGGTGGAAATAAACTTCACTTTTCACATATGGCTTTGCACAATACTTTAGGTGCTGTCTCAGCAAGCTACCTGTGTTTGGGGATCCTACTACCAAGACCAGGAACTCTACAAACTTAGCATTCAATAGCAGAATGGTATTGGAGGTTATAGGCTAAAGCCTTTCCTTTCGACTAGCTAGTGTGCATAGCAGTCATCCTTTCTGTGTTATAACAAGGAGCTGCAGTTGGATAATCCTTAACTGCACTGAGCCCAGGATTGTCGTAGTCTGTATCAGAACCTGCTACATGGGAACAACCCTCCCTTATTCAAAGCAAGACTGGAATCTGCATTAGTCATTTACATTAACATCACTGTAACCAACCACAGCCTGGTTTATTAACACCTCAGATTTCTGCTTTGGTGAATGCGACCACAACATGTAGTGCAGGAGAGAATCAGTTGTGTCCTTGCACGTTCAGACATTCAGAGAACAGAAAGATACAGGTTTAATGGTAACTGTACAGTGATCTATATCACATTCTTTCTAGCCTCTCCTTAAGTTTCAATTTGGCATCTCCCAGCAGCATGATACTGAATAAAGCAAATAATATTCTAACCCATGAGCAGGGGGTGGGGATGTGGTGTTTTTCCTATTCAAAGGACTTCTGAATAGGATCAGCTTTGGGAGCCAAGCACAGCCTAAGAGCAATGTCACATAAACACAGAAAGAACCAATGACAACACTTGGGAATAATCAGTGCTGCAGGATCACTTGGAAAAACCACCTCATTTTCCACAGACAGCGAGTGATGATAAACGAGAACACATTTATTAAGAGGAAACTTTGCATCCAGTTTTCTCCTCTCACATCACAGCAGAGGATAGGGCTCTATGCTGAGCACTTTTTACTGCAGTAATCCCAACTTGTTCATGGGACAAAGATGCGACTAATAACCTTGTTGACAGCTTTAACACCTTGAAGGACTTCACAGCTCCAGAACAGAACAAGCTGACAGATACTGAACTCATCTTCTCATTTAACCTCAGTTTCTACAGGTTCAAACAGAAAGATATGCCCATTCCAAGGAAAACTCCTAAGCTCAAAGAATATGTAATTAAAACTAGAATATGAGTGCTGAAGGCAGCCCATTGCTTTTGCCAGGATGGGCATGAGCTCCAGGCAATCAAAAGAGTTTTTTTCCTGTAATCCAGCTACTGACACATGGATCAACCCAAAATTCAGTAGCTACAAATGAATGAGGGAGCTGACAGCTCCACAGCTTTTCCTCCATGGATTACCTCCATCCTCACTCACCATATCCATCTCTCTTCACCTTGTTTTCCCTCGCTTCCAGGACATAACCACGCTTGGTTCTTATACAGGACTAGTGTGGGCTGAAATTCATTCAGACTGGTTGAGAGATAATAGGGTAACATAAAGCATGAGCCTGCAGGCGAGCTTCAGCTTTGTGTGCTCAGTGGGGACAGTGTGCACAGGAGAAGAACTCTATTTGGGTGGCTGCACAGGGGGGGACTATGAAAGCAATTCACAAGCATGGCAACAAAGCACAATGCACTGTAGTGCTGCTCAAATTCAAACCAGGAATAAATTCTTTCAGATCTTAAGTGCTCCCTGAAGGACAGGGCTGCCTGAAGCACGAGGCCCTGCGCAGGGGCACTGTGGTACATGCTTAAAGCTGGGTCTGGGTGCCTGACACCAAACTGGAGCTGAAATTCAAACTGACGTGCACAGGGCTCCTTAGCTGTCTGAAGCACAAAAGCCAAGTGAAACATTGCTTCAGCTGGAACTTACCCTTTGTACCTTTAAAACCATTATATACAAGAGCAATGTCATTTATGAACTGGCCGTGGGGAAGGGCAGGTGTCTAAAGATGAGAAATCATTTCAGTTCTAGTGATAAATCCAGTCCATAAACGCAAAGCATTCAAAGTGAGCTCCACATCCAAGCCCAGCCCTCTTCTTTCTTTTTCAGTTGCTTTTACTGGAATACATTCAGAGCCCCAAACCTGAACAACCTCCTTTAGTGAAAGTGGCACTGCTGTAACCTGAGGTCACACCAGCATGTTGCTGGCAGCTTGCTCCAATACCTGCTGAATTCAATGGAAACCTTTCAGTGAGCTCCGGTTTACTCCCTAGGTGACACCGCATGTTGTCTTCTTTTAAGCTTCACAGTATCAGGCAGTTAAGTGTTATTTAATCTCCAGCCAGCTAGAGCTGACTTCTCAGCAGGAAGCTCAATCTCACCAACAGTCCTTGGAGCTTTCCACTGGGATGAAGCAGAGAAGAACATGTATCACTGGGGGTTGTTTTAATCATTATTTCCTTGGGGATAGTCCAAGTAGATTCAATATCTCAGTGACACAAGTTCACCAGAGCAGAGAAGGTTTCTTCTTGCCTCCTAACTCAACTCTGGGAAGAAAGTCCTAGAGTCTACATTGAACATAATATACCTGAGTATTATGCGAGTGTCCAGGAGCTGCCCCATCACTCTTCACTGGGCATTTTGGGGTGGGAGTGCACATACCCAATGAGCACCATATCTTAGGAGAGATTTAGCAACTAATAATAAGTCCCTTTCTCCTCCAGGCAGCTCAGCCTGTCAATGTACTCTGTTCACATTCAGAACATCCTCATGTACTTCAAAATGAAGTCTCAGTTTCAAAGGCCTGACATCTATGTAAGGCACTGCCTGTTACTCATGAATATACAAGTGTATTTACAAGTGTATTTACACTGCAAGAAGGTTACTGTACATCTAGAGCTTGCAGATACTGAATATCAATTGTCTCCCTCACACAACAGCCTGAAGATGATATGAAAACTAATGCAGGAGAAAACCAATGTCCTTCTGTCTAGAAACTCAGGTGCACTCTACTATAGAGCTGGTGGCAGAAGAGCAGCAATATCAGCAGTGCTTCAGGTGAGTGATTTTCAGACCATTTAATCAAAAGATACCTTCCCTTTCCCATAGTGCTAGTGGAAGGCAGATGAACACAGTTGCCTGGCACATGCTGCTTGCCCTTCCCTGCACAAGGGGGATTTGCTCCAGGCTGTCATAACTCTTGTTGTCCCAGCATCCACAGGGCTTGCTGGGCTCCTCCATCAACAGCAATTCCTTTAACTTCCTTCAATACAGGGCAGGGCTCCATTAATTAAAAACTTTAAGGTTCTTTGTTCCTAAGGAGGAAGCTCTCCCCTACAGTTATCAATAACAGGGAAAGATGTATATGTGACCTCACTGGTCACTCCTAGTAAACTCTATTTGCATCCCTGCCTCCAGAAGCAGATAGAAATTAGTCTGTTGCTCTACAACTTTTCAGATTTGCCATTTAGCTCTTCACGGAACCAGCAAATGACAGAACCATGCAACAGGGGATACTCACAGCTTGCACTGGTACCTGGAACGCCGCTTCTCAGGCCGTTATGAAGCAAATGCAGAATCCTCTTCCACCAATCTCACACCTCCTGCATGGAAGCTCTTTCAGAAAGATGTCTGGGTTTGGTTTACAATACATATGCTTTCCTGTTAGAAAGCTTTTTCTGCAGCAGTGCTTGCAAAACACAGTCACACTGACTGAACAAAGTTTGTAAACTGCAAACTGGGTCCAACAACAATGTTAAAGAGGATTTGTGCATGCTGCTTTGAGTCTCAAAGCCTACAACTCTCAAGTGGCATTTTTAGGTGTCATACTAGACAAACATTATGCCCATCTGCATGAGTGGTCTCATTTCCTTACATTTACAACCTGCAAAAACCAAGAGTAAACTTTGACTTTTATGATTTTCTTTCCAGTCAACTTCAGCTTTGTAACTTGGCAGAGGGAGCCATTGTATTTAACCACCTGTGCAGACATTAGCTAAACACTTGAGCTTTAAAACCAAGAAAACACAAAAGTGCTAACACTGCTTAGATAGATGCTTGGGAACCTTCCAACTTCTCTTCGCAAGATGAGGTTGTCAATGTGCTGCACCTTCACGTAGCCTCAGCTCTCCCTTAATGTAAAAAGACATATGAGTGCTGCCTCATGCGGGAGGATTTGCAGTGTTAGAGCCATTCCCAGGCAAGAAGCGCTGCAAGGGAAGGTGCATAGAGGGCTTTGGGGAGGTCACAGCCTCCTGCTGTGCTGGGCTGAGTTGACAGAGGTTGTTTGCAAAATGGAAGCCATAGAGATTTCAAAGCAAAGCCCAGCAGGAGCTTCCACTTGTGCTATTTTTAATGTTCCATTGAAAGACACCACCAGGTCTCAACAAAGCAACAGCCCTGCTCCACAAGATCCTGTCCTCTCTGTCCCAGAGAGCTGGAGGGTGAACTGACAACCAAAGGAAGAAAAGCTTTGTTAGCCACATTAACAGTTGTTACCCATATTCCATAGGTGGGACACTGAAGCCTAGATGGAATAAAGTGACTTCCTGATGGCTACACAAGTCACTGGCAGAGCAAAGATTGAACCCTGGTACACCAGTTTCAAGCTCCATGCCTTAAAACTCCATCGCTATCTTGAGCTGCTATTGGAGGAATAAACATAGCAGGAAAGCACTCAAATTCCTCCAAGCTAGAGATGGAGCACAGAGAAACACGTCGCAACTGCAGGAAAAGTAAACCTGTACCATACCCTGCCCTTGCTAGAGTCTTTCCTGCTGTTTGAACACCCCAGGGCCCTGGATCTCAGGGATGTCAAGTTTCAGTTTATCGCCTCTATTTCATTAGGCTCTGATCTGCCTCATTCCTTGTTTATAACCCACAGCACTGCATACGGTGCCCATCTATGGGCTTCATATGTGCAGCAGCACCTTGAAGTCTGACCTGATTTGATAGGGACTGAGCTAAAAGACTGGAGCCAGTATCCTTCACACCGACTGCATCAAGCGCTGCCTGGGTCTCTCCAAACCTAATCCCTGCTGCCTGGTGCACTGTACACAAAACCTGTGTCATTCCAAGGCTCTTCCCTCGTAAGCCAGAGCTGGGAAGCCCATCGGGCCTCAGTGAGAAGCCCCTCTAAATGGTCAGTTTAGAGTCAGTACAAATAAACTGACATTGCTCGAAAGTGAGATCATTGGCAATTTATTCCTGCCCGAGCCCTACCAGAAAGAAAACAGTGTTTCATGTTGGGGCTTTTTTCCCCTCCTCTCTCCCGTTCTCATTTCTCATCTCTTTGCTATTTCCATGTGCTTCCCACCACACTGTGATTAATCTTTTCTAAGGCCTGAGGGACTGGAGTAAAGAGGTAAGTCAGCCTCTATCAAAGACCCTACACAGAGGCAGCCAGGATCTGCCCCAGCCTTTGTGGGGCTGCAGCATTCCAAGAAACATTTTCCATCCTCAGAAGTTATAAAGAGTCACAACTTTTACAGCTCATTAGTAAATCATTAATGAGATATTCCCTTTACCTCTCAACAAGCTCCCTGCTTCCCTCCCCCAAACCAAGCCTAAATCCTCCTGTGAAAAGGAGCATTTTGTTTTCAAGGCCTATAAACTCCAAACTCCTTTTCTACTTCCCAGCACATTTTCCAGAGCTATATTCAAACTAAAGCTAAAGCCAGGGAGGTGCAAAGCTGGAGCCAACCTGCTTGGCATAAGCAAGGGGATTATCACACGATGCCACACGTGCACTGTGTCTAAATGTGGTCTTGCCAACAAAACCCAAGAGCTGGAGCCCTGGTGAGAGTCTGGAGGATGTCTGAATCCAGCACAGAGCCTAAATCTACACAAGAAACCTGCCAGTCTGGCCATGGATGTCAGTTAAAGTGAGGAACAGGGTCAGCTTCTGTGATCTGTGCCAGTAAAAGCTTTTCCAGTGCAGCCATCTAAAAGCACATTTATCAGCACTTTTCACTCACCAAGTAGTTATCAACTAATAGCAGCAAAAGTAGTTTGTCAGTATAAATTATGCCTATTTGATGAGGCCCTGTCCAGCCTGGCCTTGAGCACTGCCAGGGATGGGGCAGCCATAATTTCTCTCAGGGCCTCGCAGGGAATAGCTTCTTCCTTATATCTAACCTGAATCTCCTATTTCAGTTTGAACCCATCACCCCTTGTCCTATCATTACAGTCCCTGATGAAGAGTCCCTCTCCAGCATCCTTGTAGCCCCCCGCAGACACTGGAAGCTGCTCCGAGGTCTCTCTTCTCCAGGCTGAACAGCCCCAATGTTCTCAATTTGTCAAATGCACCACTTCCCAAAAACCACTTGTAAAAAGGGTTCTGTGCAACATGGCAAGTACTGCAGAAGCTGGACATGACTGAACTGCTTGAAAAGCAGTGGGCTCCTGCCAGGTTCCAGCTCCAAGACAGTCCTCCACAGTATTTGCAGAGATCCAGGTTCTCCTTCAGATCCAAACCTTACACCATAGACTGGGCTTTACCAAACAAAAGTTAAGTTTAGAGAAATGGCTTGTCATGCAACTTCGAGTTTACTTTTAAGCAAAACACATATCTCCCATATGCAGCCCATCGCCTGTTAGCACTAACTCCTACCCCTTGCTGCAGACTTGGCGTATCTGCAAACATTTAGTGTTTTGATCATTCTTGCAGAATTATCAATAATCAGCACTACTTGACAGCATCCTCGAAGTCTGAGCTGCTGACACCTGATTGAAAACAGAATCCCATGAGGAAGAACAGAGTCTGTCCTTGGTTTGAGAGAGAAGTCAAAGTATAAGGCTGCTGAACGATTAGAAGTCAAAGCGAAGCACTCCAAATATGTTCCATATTTCAATATCACAGGGAGCGTGGTACTTGGCCATAATGTTTTAACTTATCACTGATAATAATGGGACACGTAAGCGCTAAGTCTGAGTCCAACAATATCACTGCTTAGGAAAGAAATGGAAATGCAGAGCTTAGCGTTTTAAATGGAAGTTCAAAGCAGTTATATTCCATATGGATTTTAACAGAGATATTGCCAACACCCCACCATTTCACTCAGGAAACTGCCTGCCATGGCATTACCCCTCAAACTCTTCCAGAGATCCTCTCATGCCTGGAAGTCAGGGAAGCATGGTTAGACTCCTCCTGGGACAGAGTTCATTTTCACAGGGGATAGGAACTTTGGCTTTGCTTAATCAGAACAGGTAGGAAACATTCTAGAGTAGGGACCAACAGACTGCTCCAGCTGTCCCCTGCTGCTCTGCTTTCAGCTGAACCTGGGTCCCCGGGCAGAGTCTGCCCTGTCCTTTAATACTAGTATCGTTGTGTGCACAAAAAAGCTGGAGTTAAAACTCGGGAGGACAATGGCTGGTGCACACTGATAAAGCACCCAGTACACATGCATTCATGTATTTGAAGGCTGGATCCTAGAGGGTCCCACCTTAATAAATGAACACAGCACTGAAAGTCAGCAGAGAACCTCTTCAGGATGCTTTCCTTTTCTGAGAGCATTAAACATAGCAAAAAAGCTGCCAACCTTTTTTCTGCAACTGAGATGTCCCAGTTATTCAATGGAAAACTACACAGAAGAGCAAAATACTTCGCTACTTGCCAAAGCGCAAAGAAGGAAACCAGACAAGATTGAAATCAGCAATTCTATCCTGACAGTGACATCAAACCTCTCCTAATGGAACCACATGCAGCATAAAAGTGATCTACTGCCAGGATGCGAGTGTTCTGGTTGATTTCAGATCAATCTCATTCTAGTATCAAAATACAATTGGTGAAGCCCCTGTTTATGTATGGCAAGAATTAAATCCAGAATCACTAACTGTTGAAAACTGGGTACTTATGCTTGCTGTCAAAGTTCTTTGGACTCTCCCTGCTTGAGTCTTTCTGCTTTTTAGTAGAGGCTGGATTCTCTGGTAGACTCAAACACTCCTGTGCTAGAACAGGTAACACGAGGTGTATTCAACACCCATGGTGCTGCTGAATACAAAAGCAAGAGCTTTTCAGGCAAGTCACAAGCTACACAGGTAAGGTCCAAGCCACCATCCCTGGTCACAGGGCCTGCCACATCCATCTCCCTGCCCAAGGGACCACACACAACCTCACTGCCTGTTCCTCTTCCCCAAGCCCATTGTGTCCATCCACAATCCCCTTGGGGCACAGAGCAGCACCTCAACCATCACTCCCCATTTCTCTTGACCTTAGAGACAAACCCCGTTATGAGATATGTGAGGGGACAGCTGCAGGGACAGACAGGGCTCAGGCACAAATGGCACTGCCATTCACTGCTCATAGAAGACATGTGAAATTATCAAGGAAATAGGTAAATGTCAAAATATTAGTAGAGGAGTAGTAACAAAGGGGTACATTAGGAAAAGATAGGTTTGAATTAGGCCATGGTTATGCAAAGCAAATGAAGCAAGAACAGCTACAACTAGTTAACAACCAGGCAAAACCTGCCCATTAAGAAGTATCTGCAATTTGCAAGGGCCCAAAGAGACCTATTTTTCTCTTTTATTTCTTCAAACATCTTTGAGGGAAAGGGTAATTTAGCTCAAATTTTCCTCAGGTTTTTCTTTAGTGAGCACAGTCTGGGTTTTATATAGACAAGAATAATTTTTTTCAGGAAAGTCATTAAAAAAAGCCACGTATGTTCAATTAAAATTTTAACTAAGAGATGAATTCATTTGCAAGATGTGAAGTGCTCATAACCTTGGCAGAGTTAAGGCAGATGCACTCTAAGAACTATCCTTCTCTCCATGAAAAGCATTTTATACAAACAACTTAAATCAGCTCTATTAGCAGCTTTTGAAACAGGGATGTGGTTATGAAGATAATTCCAACCAGAAAAGGGCAGATATTTGTAGGGGAAAATTAAGGGAATGTAAATCATTTTCCAATAAATACTCCATGCAGAATTTTCAGTTCTGTGATATACAATACTCTCTCTTTCCAGAGATATTGCCTTTCCTCCCTGTGGATGCTGAAAGTGATTGCAGTATTAAGTTGCAATTCATTCTTAACAAAACCCCAAGCCTGTTCCTACTTTTGATCCAATCCACTTAGAATAGCAGGCTGAGCTGTTCTAATCTCATTTTAATTTTCCATGGGGGACTAAATGTCCAAAATCCTTGTGAGGGGGCTGGAAGTTGCAGCTGTAGGATGAGCAACCTGATTCAAAGTCAATGGAGGTAGACTGTCATTTAGACTGGGTCCCCAGTGGCCTCCATACACTCTGCAGAGTGCCCTGCATTACCATCTCTCTCATAAAGCAGAATATCATTCTGCCCATATCAAGCCTCCAAACACAATTAGCCCTCAGCTTTTGGAAGAAAAGGATCCTAAGGAATAGCCTTTAGAGAGCAGTCTTGCACTAAAGCTGCCTGTTAACAGACAGCAGGGCTCATTTTCCTTGGGTCACTGTTAGTGATGCTGGAGTCCCCTGTGCCACACCACCTTGGGAGACTTCGACTTTTCATATCTAGTAACAATCTGAATCCAAACCTGTGCATCCTGGGCATGCAGGGACTGCAGGGGATGTGCAAGTCATTCCTCAAGCTGCTTTCTTCATCTGCCCTGTTCTATCTGCAACATCTCACACCTCCTTCACCTCTCTGGCCCACTCCATATCTGATACATCAGCATGGAGGTACCCAGCTGGGGAGATTCACTGCCCTTTCACCTCCCAAAACACAACCAAACAGCAAAACCAAAACAGATAAGAAAAGAGCATCCCAAATACTTGAGTTTCTCAAGTCCCATCACTGTGGCCTGATTCCTGTAAATCCCATACTGGCTGCTTAACACAGTCCCAGAGGTGCCCTGGTGACATTCTAAGAGCAATTTCCCCCTTGCAGATGTTTGGGGACAGCCTTGAAAGCTTTGTTCAAATAGCCCACATCCTCCTCTCAAAAATCAACCCCTTAACCTGCAATTTCACTTTGCTACCCTACCTTACTCCTTTCCTCACTGCATACCTTTCCTCTGCAGCTTTGACATGTTCGGCAGTAATGACATAAATACAGGAAATTCCTGCTGCATGTTAGACTGAAGAGGTTTTACAGCCGTGCCCCAGACCAGCACATCAAGCCCAGAATAAACATTCTGTACAGCTCAGTGCTTGACCCCATAGACAACTTCTGGAGCATACAAGGAGAACCACAATACCCACTGAAGTCACACTACACAACACAAAAAGCAGTTCCAGTACTCAGCACCCTGCTACCAGCTCTGTTCAGTCCCTCTCCAGCAGCTTTATTCCTCAGTCTTAATGAGACAGATGCAACGAGCAGCACTTACTCTGTAATTAACTAACTTTGTGATCATTAACCCAGTGTTGCTGGGGCAGGACTGCACACAAAGCATTGCTTCCTTCCCCACACTGTCTCCCTTTCAATCCCAAATGATGCCAGGCTTTGGAATCAGTCCCTTCCCTCCATTCCCCAACCTGCACTGAGTACAAACCAGCTTTGCTTGCTCACTGCAGCACCTTACAAGATGTATTCCTGAGATCTAAAAATAAGCTTGTTAGATTATTTGACAGTCAGAAATTAAAGGAAATTGGAAGTAGTAATTATTTTCTTGATTATTTAATATGGGCCAGACTTTTATCAAAATATTTTGACATGAGAAAATTTGTGAAAATAAATAGGCAATCAGCAAGTCATTGCTAACTGAAAAGATCTCTTCTTTGCAGGGAAAGGAGTATACATTACCTGTCACTGCCATGTGAAAGTTTCAGGCTTTAAAAGATGATGTGTTAACAGCACTTTATCTACAAGACAGCGTAACAGACAGCTCAACATCATCAGAAGACAGCTTCATGCTGTGCTACACTGAACATGACAGAGGCACTGTATTGTACCCAAATATTGTGAATTGTTCTGTAGTTCAGAGTTCCTGGGGGGCAGAGACTGGAGTACAAGTCTCTGCTCAGCTTGATGAGCCCTTATCACTAGCAATGGAAAGCTCACATCCATTTATCCTCCTTCTTTCTCAACCTAGAAGTTCTGGACAACCTCACCATGGAGCTAGAGGGCATTTGCTTCTCTGGACATTTACATCCAATGTGAAGAGGGAGCTTGACAACATTGTGCCATCTACACCATCAGTACCTTAAGTTACACAAGCTTAACCAATCCCATGGCTCTCTTCTTTCTAGAGGAGGCACATAACATCCACCCAAGTCAGATACGTGTCTTAAGTGGCTATGCCCATTTTTACTTGCCATTTATACTCCACGTTAGTGAGTGCCAATGTCAGTGGAGCAGTTCTTGTTTCATATCCAGGTAAATGCCATCTTTCAAGATCTTTATATGAAGGGACCCACAACAGATCAGCTGTTTAACGTTAGCTATGAACACACAGTGCCAGTTTGTTATAGAACTACCAGCTGCTATCATTATTTGCTTCCCTTTTTTGAAAAATAGGAATAATACATGAAATGGATTTTGTCAGCTTTAGGGATATCATTATTTTCCTATGCTTTTGGAACTGGTTTGCATAAGATTTCCTAGAAACATACTCCATATGCACACCAGCTAGCTGTACGAGCAAGACATTTCAACTGGGGGTGATTCAGAAGGGAGGAGGGACCCATCCACATGCATTTGTTAACACCAACACACACAAGAATGGGCTGTGGTTGAGCCAGGTGAATTGTTCCAAAACAGCAGGCCAACTCCCAGACTCACACAAACTAGGTCTGGAAAGATTACATTCAGCACAGAAAACACACACCTCAATTTGGAAAGGCCTCATTTAGCATCTGGTGTGGTGTGTCAGATTCCATTTGAGATACTGGGCTCCAGAGACCAGTGGGAGAAAACAACACACTCCAGAGTCCATGTGTAACATGAGGAGTTAATCCCACACAGGCATTCATCTTTTCAAGGCATGGATTCCTGACAGCTTTGGAAAGCATGCTTACAATTTCCATAATGTTTGAAAACATACAGACACTTTCTCTCAGTGTCACAGCGTCCTGAACTTCTGAGGCCCTCTTCGTGACACCATAAACTTCTCCTTGGAAGCTCAGTATGATGTCAGAGGATGTAACAGTACAAGAGGTGAAGAGGAAAGCTGTGGGAGCAGTCAAGTAACTTTTTCTGGACTAAAGAATGAAATAAAATCAGAAAACTGGAGTTTGATCCAAGAACATTTTGTCCATTTGTTATACAGGGGTGCCTCTGTATGAGCACAGACTGTTTTGTGGACTCTGGTCCTCTGTAGTCACCATGAAACAGAAAATATACAATGAAGCCAGTGATGTGTTATCATCTAAGACTTCTGGGAATGCTATTTCTGTCTTATGTTCACAGTCAAACATTCAGTCACTACAACTTGATAAAAACGGCAGTTTTTAAGCATTATCACAGATATTTATAGGTTATTTTATTTGCTCTTTTATCTTGGCTGCACAGTTGGCATGATGATGCTCATTAGTGTTCAGGTTTAAGTGAATCTTCCAAAATAGCAGTTTTTAAATGCCTCTAGTTTCTCACACATTCATCAGGGTTAAAAATACCCATATTCTGTATAAATACATCAGCTTTGACATCATCCAGGTAAGCCAAACAAGTTTCAGGCAAGCGCAACTGAACTGCTGTATCTGTCACCTTCAGACTTGACTTGTGCCATTAGTTCCAACAGAGACTTAATGAACAAGGCAAATCTGACGCAAACTTTCTGAAGTTTCACAGCTCTCATCAGCAGAAGTGTGCTGGGTAATTACTGGAGTGTTAAACTGATATTTCTCTCTAATCCCCAGATGAAAGGGATAGATTTCACAAGAACAGTCTTTATATTTAATATCATATCCAAAAAAAGATGTTATAGCAACTGATTGAAGGCAAACATTGAGATGTTAACGAATGCCATGTTTACACCTCCAGCCCTGCCTGGCCCTGTGAAATGCTTCTCTTACAGGAGCATATTGCCTGTTACCAGGCTCAGGGCTGGCAATGCTCATGTATTCCTCTTCTCTTTCCCCCGTAAGTTATTTATTCTACACTCTTCAACCTCTGTTCACTCATTTCACTATAGCCTTTTCTTCTGGACATCTTAATTTTAGCAAGCAAAAGCTCACAACTAGCAGCATGAACCCAAGCATCTACCCACTCAGACAGGGCACCAATAGAAAAATCACACCCACCAGCTGTAGTAGCCTCCATCAACACCACTGTATAGGGTTGCTTTGGGTTTCAGACCTGTGCGGATAAGGCTGAAGCTGTGCAATCTGCTCTAGCAAATGGTGTCCCTGCCTATGGCAGGGTATTGGAACTGGATGAGCTTTAAGGTCCCTTTCCAGCCCAAACCATTCTATGACATGGGTTACCTGTGCTATGGGGCAGCCCAGTCTCTGTTCAAAGCCACCACACCAAATGGTCCATCAGGGACAAGCCTGGCAAGCTGAGTCCCTCAGGTACCAGAGTACCCTTATAATCAGGGATGTTGCCACATTTGTACCTCAATTCAAGACTTTAATCTGCTGTTGGACTTGACATCAGCAAAACTTCCCTGGACTCCAACACTTGAGAACAGCTTAGGAAATAACCCACCACACCCAAAAGGTGGGAGGTGGATGAGGAATGATGAGAGAAAACTTCAGGATTCTGCAGCATTGATATTACAGGAAGACAGACTACGAATCATAGAATCATAGACTGCTTTGGGTTGGAAAGGACCTTAAGATCATCTGGTTCCAACCCCCTGCCGGCAGTACTCACTTTAGTCCATGTCACCCTAGGCTCTGTCCAGCCTGGCCTTGAACACTGCCAGGGATGGAGCATTTACCACCTCCCTGGGCAACCTGTTCCGGTGCCTCACCACCAGCACAGTAAAGAGTTCCTTCCTTATATCCTACCTGAACTAGCTCCAAGTTTGAACCCATTATCTCCGGTCCTATCACTACAATGAAAGAACAGATATATATATATATCCAGGGCAGAAGTCAGTTGCCTTCCTGCCTCACTGACCCACTCACCCCAACACTGCTGGACTCCTCATGATGATATAGTTTTTGGAGTGGAAACAATGAATGATGAGTGGCCAAAAACAACAGTCAGAGGTTTCATGTGAAAAGTGCCACAACTACTGAGGAAACTGAAAGTGTTCTCCATCCTTGCCTGAATGATGATTTTAATCATTTACCAGCTGTCTCTCAGATGGCTACCAACCTCATCTGGGCCTCAGGGAATAGGACCATCAACTGTATAGAATATATCTGATCAGATTAAGAGATATTTTGGATATTGAGCATGAGAATTTGACAAGTTGAAAACAGGTTTTATGTTTAAATAGGTGCAAAACCCCAGAGTATTTCTGAAGGCTCATGTCTACTTCACTGTGGCACCTGCACTGAGCTAAGGGAACAAATACTTCGGGCGCATTCACCTCTATACTCTTTTCACTGTTTCCGCTCCCAGTGACTTCCTAAAACAACAGCCCCCTTTCAAATTGTCTGATCAGAGCTGAAACTCATTTCAGCAAAATGAAAGAACAGGAAAGAGCCTTTAGTTCTGGCTGAGCTTTAAGCTCCCTTCTAACACAAACTGGGATTCTATGAAGGATGCTAGTCTGCAATTAGGATATAGCACTCACCCAAATGACTACTGCTACAGCAAATTTATGAGTCTCTGCACACAAGTTATAATTAGTTACAACACTTAACAACCTCAAGATGAGTTGATGTTAATATTTTTACTCAGTTTAGCCTTGTAATTACAAAACCTCACTAAAAACTAAGCTCTAGAGGTGGTGAAAACATTTTGGACATCTCAAACTTGCTTAAAACCGCAGGTACAGTTGCTCAGCACATCAGCTTCACCAGCCACCTCCTATTGTATCATTACATTGATATTCACACCCCAGCAGACACACAAATACTTGTGATTAAATAATTCAATAGAAATCAAACAAAACAAACATATCTGGAAGGATATGTGAACTTTAGCAGTAGAACATGCCTCTATGTGCCAAATGAAGCAAGGGAAAGAACAGATGGCTTTCTTGCTTTGTCTTCATGCTGCTTCATGCTTACACTTCATCCTTTAGGTTAATATTTTAATCCAAACTCAGTGATTAACAATAAGGAGACAGAGATTATATTTCACTCTGTCATTAGGCAGATACAGGGAGGTGAGTTCTCAGCACAGAGGAGAATAAAGCATCCATAGCTCCATTAGCGATATTTCCTATGCACAGGAGAATAACTTCATACATGTAATAGATTGAGGGTTTTAAAAATTACAGACCCACTAAAACCAGGGTTTGTAGTGTTATTAATGAAACAAAACACCAGAAGGCTTTCTTTCAGAACAGGACTTTAAGTACATGCTTATGTGCCTGATCACTTGGAGAATGAAGACACTAACAATGGCCTATTGCAAGGCTAGAAATAACAGATTTGCTCTCTTGAATTCTGGGTTAAAAAGCTATCATAAGCCTAGTTTTAATCAAACTGAAGTATCCTTCATGAATATTTTATACAAATAGAAGTGCCACTGGATGAGTGCTAACCCCATCTATGCAAGTGAGCCTGGGCACACGGAACGGGAAACCACTCATGTCATGAGATCCAGGGACAGATTTGAAGGTAACCACACACGGAATCACACCATCTGCTGCTATGGGTTTCCTCATGACTGAGGTACTGTCACGTGAATGGATAAGGACTTGTTTCTGACAAAACACTTGAGATGATGTCACATATACTCAGCACTGGTGAGGCTGCACCTCAAATCCTGCGTTAAGTTCTGGACCCTTCACTACAAGAGAGACATTGGGGTGCTGGAGCAGGGCCAGAGGAAGGGCAATGGAGCACAGTGTGATGGGGAACAGCTGAGGGACCTGGGGGGTTCAGATGGAGAAGAGAATGCTCAAGGAGGCCTTTGTCGCTCCCTACAACTGCCTGAGAGGAGGATGGAGCCAGGAGGGAGCTGGGCTCTGCTACCAAGGAACAAGGGATGGGAAAAGAGGAAACGGCCTCAAGTGTACCAGGGCAGGTTTAGATGGAGCTGAGGAACAATTCCTTCTCCAAAGGGTGCTCAGGCATTGGAACAGATGCCCAGGGCAGTGCTGGAGTCACCGTCCCTTCAAGGGTTTACACACTGTGTAGATGAGGCCCTCATTGCCATGGGTAGTAGTGGCCTTGGCAGTGCTAGGAGCTGGATGGAATTAAAAGACTTTTCCAACCTGGTTGATTCTGTATCAGCAAGAAAAGCTTGTTTACCACAGTAACAAAGGTATTTGTAGTTCCAGACCTAAATGCAATGTGAACACTTGGGTAACCCAATTTAAGGCCTTGATAAACACAAAGAACACCCTGGTCACTTGCACTCAATTTTAAAGCTGATGTTCAACTAGGACCAAGAAGCACCCCCCATGAAAGGGTCTACAAGACTCGAGTCCCAGAGCCTCCACACTGATATGAAGCAGCATCTTGGTAAGCTAGGCATGCATCTCACCTGCCTTCCATGGTTTTTTGCTCTTTAACAGCTTGGGCTTTATGAATGACAGCAAAAGGATGGGTAACTTATTACCAGACAGAAAACACAAAGGAGGTGCCAAACATAATATGAGGTCTGTTGCAGAAGTGGCAGCAGCCCAGAGCCTGAGCAGTGTGGCAGAGGGTGACAGCCAGAGCCCGGATAGGGTGTATTGGAGTAGCTCAGGACAAGATCTGATGATTCAGCTCTTCCAACAAAGTCATCTTGCTCTATTTACAGGAAAGCACAGCGAAGTACAATGACCTCTCATGTCCCTTCCTCTCCCCTCTCCAAAGCATAGGAATTGCCATGGTGACCAAGTAGTGGCCCAACGAATTTAATGCCTTGCTGTCAACAGTAGCTAGCATTCAGTGCTACAACGGAAAAACACAACAGCTTTGCAGCAGACAGCTACATAACAGTCAGTCAATAGGAAAAGTTCCCTCCTAATCCCCTGCCATTTGATACTGGCTTATGGCTTCAGTACCAGCAGAATCCCACCCTGCATGAGGATGCATTTGAGCACCAAATATGGGCTTATAGGCACATGCTCAAATCCGGGACTTCCATGAACAGTGTATTCCTCTGCACAGAGCCATGCTACTGAGCTGCACACAGGGCTTCAAATCCTGAGGGCTTGCGCAAGAAATACTGCTCTTTTGTGCACAGCACCAGTTCCCCACAACAGAAAGACCTGGCCCATACTGACAGCACAAATACAAGTGTAACTCAGTTTGCCTTAGCCAAAGGGACAAAAATCTGCTCTGAAAAGGTCCACAGGCTTCCTAGGAGCTGGCCTGATCCAGACATAAACAGCTGCTATCCCTGCACATACCCTCAACTGCAGAAGCAGATGCAGGTCACTCACACCAAGATGATAGTTAAAATTGGGGTGGCCTGGGGCAAAATGTGACTTCTAGGGCTCAGTGCCCCAGCTGTGGCAAGTTTCCCAGAGGATTTAACTCCCATCACAGCCAGAGCTCTGGTCTCTCTCTTGGAAACCTGGAATTGCCTCTACACACCAGAGTGACAGACAGAAGCAGCCCAGATAAA
Organism: Forpus xanthops; assembly: GCA_032466535.1. Lineage (NCBI taxonomy): Eukaryota > Metazoa > Chordata > Aves > Psittaciformes > Psittacidae > Forpus > Forpus xanthops. The sequence goes on along the minus strand of JASSUY010031965.1, from coordinate 18,535 downwards.
TACAAGATGTACCTGATAGTCTTTTACTAAACTATTCTGGTCCAAGACTCCTTTTCCAGTTATGGAGAAGTCTCTCAGACCAAGCAGCATATGGAAACCCCCCAGCACTGCATGTTCTCATCATTTTTGAAGCACTGTAAATATTTGAGTCAGTAGATCTTAATCCATAAACACAGCTGGACTCAAGAAACAATGATGGTAACTTCTTCTACTTTAAACAATTGTGTAACAAAACAAACCCATGATAATCACTTTGGGTTTCTAAGGACAATAGGCTCAACCTTTGCACAAAGTTAACATGATGGGACATGTAATTACATCAAAAATAAACTTACATATGTAAGGCAAATTATTCACAGCTTTTAAATATCACTGTAGAGGAATGACGGTTGAGGAGAAAAGCTGTATGGTGCAAAGCCAGCATTTCATATAATGTACAGAGCTGGAATGGAAACTGCCAGCCAAAGGACATCCCTTTTCCCTTCTATCCTCTTCCAGAATGTATTAGTGTAATTGCTTTGTGACCAGGAACATCATTCCCCCACGTTCACCCTTAATGTAAGCCCTTAGGCACACAGTTTACATACAGTGAACTAGTGGCTGATCTCTGCTGTGATTAAGGAAAGGAGCATTTATCCAAACTGCATAAGAAGGGACCTGGGCAATCAACTCCCATGTTAAAGAAGTTAAATGGGGTTTAAGTTCTTTCCTGAAAGTTCAAGTAAGTTCACTTCCTTCTTATTTCCATTGCTTCTATTCATTTACACAAGTGTGTGCCTTCAGCAGTATGACCTACAAACAGAAGAGAACACAACATGGTTCAAATCCACTTCAGAACTGTCCTAAGCAAAATGCTATTCCAAAGTTATTCTGAAGTTGTTGGAGATGTAAAGTGGATTCAAATATCACCAAAACACATAACCAAGTCAGAAACTATGCAAACCTCAAACAAGTTTTCAAACTGCCACCACTTTTCAAAGCAAAATCCTGATTATGGCTACAAACTCATTATTACTTTCCTAACACCAACACAAAAAGCTCTGGCTTGTATTTTACATGCAGTTTGCAAGATACAAGATGCCTTCTCAAACTTCTGGAATACAGAGTTGAAATGAAAGCTGCAAGTAAGGAAGGCTCAAGTTCCTTGGGCAAGCATTATGAAGTTTCTATTCCAGAACTCCAAGAGTCATACTAGCAGAAGTCGTATGTACCCCACAGACATTAATGGTGGGCAAGGTGTAAACCAGCTACATCTGCAATATGAGGCCCAACTTCCAGCTCTCAGTGAGGTCACCAGTGCCATAAATGGAGAATGCTGACATCTCAATGAATTCCATGGACCAGGAAAATCCCTGCTTCTAAAATTGCTAGCTGAAAAAGGAGCACATGAGCACAACAGTGAATTTTCCAGCTCCATCCCTTGCAATGAGACACATGAGCCGTATTAACAGCAACTTCCAAAAAAACTAAGCATGGAAAACATCAGCTCCACAGTACAAGTCTGGCAAAGTTCGAATCAACTACAGTCAAGATCTAATAGGAACTGACAGGGAAATTCTAGCTACTTGTGATGCTTATAAATGCTAGCATTATCTGCCAAAGGGATGAAGCCACAAAGCTGAGATCCAAGTTGGGACTGAACTTCCTCAGGTTTTCAGGGAGCTTTGGTAAAGGAGTTCAGTTTGGTCCAGGTGGTACCTAAACCTTCAAGAAAGACCTAAGAGAAGGCCTAAGAATGGTTAAAGGTCCAAAGGGACCCCCTCCATTCAGCCTAAATCTTTCTTTTCAGTGAAGAAAACCACAATACAAGATGGGAATTTCAGTGCATGCCATGCAACCCCTTAGTCAGATGCCTGCACTTCCCACCATGCATAGTGCCTCTGCTCCACTGGAATATGTAAGAGCACTAAAAAGGGAATAATAAATCTAGAACAATGACCACATTAATCCAGCCCCTGCTTGGCAGGATCTGCCAAAGAACCAGTAACAGCCATTGATGCAAGTTCCTAAATGTGGGAGATCATTCATTGACTTCCAAATGATGTCACCCTCCAAATGATGGAACATTCCTTCCCTTTTGTGGCTTTGCCACCCTATTCCTGCCAGGCTGGTAAACAGAATCCCACTTCATCTTTCTGCAACTTAAAAACACCAAACCTACAGCCTATCCATTGAGGCCCATGTTTTCCAAGAGGAGTGCTCAACATTGACACCTAAACCCAAATTTAGGAACATAAATAAGCAACTTGGGGTTTTTTAAGCCTTTAGAAGGAGGATTTTATGCTCCAGTATTTTCCCATTTCAGTCTGTTCTGCAGTAAGGACAGACCTCAATAGGAGGGAGGGGAAGGCAGAGAAGGGGGACACTGTGCTCTCTAGCTTTATTGTCCCACAGGCTTCAGTTCACTTGGATACGACTGCCTAAAGAACAATTCTCCTTCACTAATCCCCTCAGCATTTTGACGTTTAGCTTCATTCCACATCCCTGGTGGAATCCCAAGGAGAACTCAGCAAGAGATTTAGCACAGCAGTGAAAGAGTGCCTGACATGATTGAGAATAGATGCTTCAATACACTTTAAGAAACAATTGCACCTTGTCCATCTTCCCAAGCCAATAACTCTGCCACAGAGATGAGCCAAACCTGAGGAAGGGCTTCCTGATGAGTATGTTCTGGAAAACTTATGACTCCAACTGGCTTAATGATTTCAAACAGGAGACTTCAAATAGTCAACTTCTGATCAAGCCATTCTTGGCCATTTCTGTTTATACGACATGAGTAGATTTCCTAGTAGTTAAGTTAGCAAATGCAAGCTGGGACCTGACAACATGACAGCACAGCTCCAGCATCACCACCATGAACAAGTCGGATGCAGGGACATTTTCTCATCAGTTTCTTCACAACAGATCCACAGTGAAGGCTCAAGGGAAAAGAAAGGAAGCTGCTTGACCTTCAAGTGGGAAGGTCAGAAGTACTCACCCTCCTCCCACTGTGGTCAAAGGAGAGTAGGCAAACACTCTCACAAAAGTTTTGCCTTATATGTATCAATTTCAAGAAGAAAGAGACTGAGGAGTGAGAAAAAGATGACTCCTCATGTGGCACCACTACCTAATTTCTAGTAGAAATCCCCTTCTCCACAGCCCATCTAGGATGGCAACGAGCTGCAGACCACTTCAGATAGAACCACTCAGGTCCTTAAACACCTTCATTTAGTGTAGGGGCAAAGCATCTTCCAAAAGGATCTTCCACAGTGTCAGAACGTGAATCCCAACCTGTATGGTTACAGTAGGACACCAAGGCAACCACCACCCAGCATGAGTGAACTAAGTGCCAAAAGTTAAATGGAATTAATGATATTAGATACTAGAGCCATTTCTCTGTCACACAATTAAAAGCATTTTTTCTGTATCTATAACGTCAGCAGGATCTTGCAAGCACTGGCACAATTTTATATGGACAGGCATACAGCAGTGGAGACATTGCTACTGTCTCCACTAGGATCAGATTTAGGCCAAGACTCAAATTCAAACAAGACTTGACTACATTAGGTTCAAGGTTTGAGCCAAAGCACTCTCCAGCCAGACATTGCTCACTTTGTGGTTTAAATGTTTAAGTTGCCTAAACCCATAGACATTGTAAATTGCAAGCAGTTCCACTTGAAACTCACTTCTGGATTATTCCTTTTCAATGCTTGTACTTCTCCTTATTTAGTCTTCCCTCATCACTATTTTTGCAAGTTATTCACATCAGAAAGAGTGAGTCACATAAAAGTACATAAATAGCTACTTATGGTACAAGACAGAACCCCTCAATACTTTCTATCTGCTAAATGCCTGATTGCTATGTGTCTCAATAGATTATTTCCAAGGCAAAGCAAGTTCTGGGGGCAGGAGCATTGCCTTTTGGTGAAAATAACCCACGGCAAAACTTCATAAGAAACAAACAACTTGAGACAATACAAAATTACATATTTTAAGGTAATTTAGATAATAAGATGTTATTAAAGTGAGCACCAAACACTCCAGGTGAATTTGAGGCTCTCAGGCAGCTGAGAAGCCAGGTTCAGCTAATTCAGTCCATACCCAGCATATCTGCAGTATTTTGTTGTCTTTCCCTAAAACACATGCACAGCAATATGTCTGTAGCAATTTCTCCCTATTTCTATGCTTAAACAGGTCACTGAAAGGCAGTAAGTGTGATGATCTACACCTTTGTACCCACAAATCCTGCTCTGGCATTTCATCTCTGCCTAGCTGAGCCTTGAGCTCATGCACTTCTGTTTGCTGCAAGTCTCGACAAGCCCTAAGTTCACCATGCATTTAGGACATCATTTGTATTTTATGTTGGAATTCATATACAGAATGTTTTGACACTGATTCCCACAAAAGCAGACTGAGGAAGGCTGCTGTTCCCAACAAGATAGTCCAACACAAGCATGCAACTCAGATCCCAAGCAGGGGATACTTTATCTCCTGCTTCTTTGGGAACTCCTTTTACCTGGCTGGGCTGTGGGCATCACATCCTTTCCCATCTCACTCTTAGGATGAGTCGTTGGATAAGATTTCTAAGCTAAAACCATAGGGCCACAGATCTGCTGGAGACAGGGACAGGATACAATGGCATCTCAGTGCAGTGAAGGCCTCCAGCACCCAGCAGAATTGGCTTCTGGCTTTGAAAGGCTCCCTCCCCTGAATACTTATTCCAAAATGATTTGCAGATTTCTCTGGAAGTGCACTGAGGATGAAAACTAAACATTACCAAAAGAAAAATGCAGTAAAAACGCATTTTCAGTTCAATTTCAAAAAGTCAATGAGACAACAAAATATGGAAAAGTTGTTCCAGATGGCAAGAACACACTTGAGGAATTTCATTTAATCACATTCATGCAAAATGCTTTGATTTGGAAGACATCTATCAAATGCATACTTAAATTAACTGTCCTTCTGACTGAAGGCAATGTGAAGTTCCCAGGAGCAGGAGAGGCTCTAGGTGCTTTTCCTTCAGGTAAAGTATTTATGGAGCTGCCAAGCTTTTCATTATTCTCTTGAGGAAAAGCCTTGGGCTCACCAGGATGCTACCAGAGCATGTCCATTGTGAAAGCAGCCTCAAGGACTTTTGCCCAATTTGGTCAGCAGTTCTCTGCCCACTGAGCTACCAAGACAATTCCCACCTCCCATGCCCTGATAGGTAGGATGAGGAGAGTACAGGCACCCTAAAGAGATGTGACAGTCCCAACTCTACCTATAACCTCATTCCCATTCAGCAAGCCTCTGGTGCTTTTGCCTCAAGGTAATTTATAGAATCCTAAAAGGTTATGAGTTGGAAAGGATCTTAACATCATCAGTTTCCAACACACTGCCATGGGTTGAGACACATCACACTAGAGCAGGTTGTCCAAGGTTCTGTACAACCTGGTCTTGAACACTGCCAGGGATGGGGCATTTACCACCTCTTTGGGTAACCAAATAGATGCTCCAGAGGTGTCACTAAGCAGCCCTCAAGCCCCTCCAAAGCCTTTTGGAAAATTCAAATAAAAGCACCGAGGTTCCAGTCGGAGGGGAAATGTCATGTTCCATCCAGGTTTTCCCCACACTGCAGTCATTTAACCCACCCCCCAGAACAACTGGTTCCAAGATGACTGTTGCATTATGTATGTGTACATATAAGCTGCTCCCCATAGAGAGATAGCTGAAGTTCCACAGACTCCACTTGCCTTAATAATTTCCTTTATCAAAGCCTGCTAAGAGAACACAGGTAAGAAAAGCTTAGCACATACACAGGTCAATATCACAGCTATAGCATAGATCTACATTTCAAATACATTTCTCATCTTTGAGGCCATAACACCTCTCAAATAGAACATTACAAGTAGATTATTTACAGAGGAGTTTTCATTACAGGGTGAAAGTTAGTTTACACCTAAAGTGCACATCAAAGTTCCTGAAAGATGTGGAGAATTTCAGTTTCCTCCAAAGTACTGCAAATGCAAACTATCTCCTTGCACGGCTTCTTCCTGCAGCTGTGCTCTGAAGGGAGATCTACATATGCATACAGGTATGTCTATTAGTTATTACTACAATAACTGCAATAAAGCCTTTCATTTGGTGACTGTCTGTTCTAAGAAGTGAAGCAGGATGAGATTTAACTTGCCAGCTGCACATTGCACTTCCTCATCTCCCCAAACACTGATTTCAAATAGCCTATTTATCAGATGAGTATCTAACTCCTGTTCCACTACGAGGGCTAAAGAAGAATTTCCAGTCTTACAAATAGCCCCCTCGTGGGGCATTACCATCTGTTCTGATCATTGCAAAGGGTCCCTCTTTCCTTCTAGTCCAACACCCACTGAAGCATTTCTTTCCTAACTCTAAAACAAAAGGCTGGAAGCTTTTTCTTGGCTTGATTTATATACAAATACATCACCAATTAAAAGGTAACTGTGAAGAATAGAGCTGGCAATGGAACGCCTTCTGCAACTTGAACTGCAGCATTGCTACCGTGGCATTAGAATAATTAGTTCATCTACCCTCTAATTTGTCTAATTTGCATTGGCAGACTGGGAGCTGCTGGCTACAACATTTCTCATTGAAAACTCTGCTAGGAGAAGGGAAAACAAAGAGAGGTTTTTCCACACCACCCACCCATTCTATGCATAACTTTTCCCTCATCTCCACCACCACTGCAAATCTGGACTGTATCTCCGTTAAGATAAATGGAGTTATATTCCCGATCCACTCTGAAAGTAAAATCTGATTCACTGAAACAAACCCAACCCATGCCTTCAAATATGCCTCATCACTGCAGCCCCTGCTCTTGTTCCACTGCCAGGCTCAGCTCAGTGAGAGCTGCAGCAAGCTTCTGTTGAAGGGAAGCCTTCCTCTTTCCCCTCTATGCAACGTCACCTCTGTTTGCAAAGGGTCAGTACTAAGTTCAAAAGTACCCCAATTATTCCTCTTTGCTATTCACACTAGCAAAGGCAGATATTGCTTTCTCACCTAAGCTGCTCAGGGGGATGGAACATCTGTGCATCAAGCACAGGCAGTACTGAGGAGCTCAAGGCTAAATGCTGCACCTCAGTAATGCCTTCATATGACTCAGATGCACATTTCTTGCCATCAGAAATCAGCTATTCCTCTACCACACCTGTGCAGCCAGATGTCATACAACAGGAATCCAAGCCATTGGAAAGATATCCTACAGTCTGCAGGCTTAAAAAGGCAGGGACACAAAAACTGACAAAGATCTGATTTTCCAGCTAGTTCAACAAAGCCCATACTGCCTTTTCAGGAGTTGTATTTATCTATAGGCCCAAAAGCTGGGATAACCCTCATTTCTCAAATCAAAACTCCATTTTAATTGCTTCCATAAGATGAAATCCACCATTATCTATAAAACCAAGCAAGCACAAAGCATACAACCCATAGCAAGCACTTGCCAAAATGTTAGCCTCCAGCGCTTCTTTTTACACAAACATAAAGAAATGAGATAACCTTTAAATAAGTTCTTGACATGTACTAAATCTAAAAAAATTAGGAAGACTCTCTGGAAAGAGCTGTATAATTTTAGCACTCAGTGTATTTTTAGCATATGCCAAGAATACTTTGCATACTCAAAAAAGGCTTTCAGGGATTTTGTCAAGCTTTGGAAGATGGGTTTAGGTTAAAGGGCAGGAGAAATAGTAAGTGGACAGCTTGAAGCAGGCAGGAAATACCCACCATAAACTAGTCAAAGCTGGCATCACCTGGGCAACACTCTTTTATTACCCTCATCCTCTTACTCTTCCGACGCAGAGCTTGGGGATTCACAAGTAAGAAAATTCCTTCTCCCACCTACCTCCTTCTGCTCCCAAGACACAAAGTATAAGGAGGCAAAACAGGGAATGCAGCTGTTGCCTAGCAAGAGCCCATGGAGACCTTCTGCACCTAAGGGGTGCTCAAGTTGAAGCATTCAGACATGGAGTAGAGGATTCACTGAAAACCTCTGCTTTGTGCGAGCAGTTTACCCCAAAGAGGAGATGGGTTTCACTGGGAGGGAAGGAACTGCAGGTGGCTGTTCAAGTGTGAAAGCAAAGAGCACTCCTTGTCCTTCTGCATTGTTCAATGTGGTGAGCAGCAAGCATCACAAGGCAAAGGCACCTGGCTTCACAGACCTGCACCAACACTAATGTTGGTCACAGCACCACATAAGCTGTTTGCGGGAGGTGTAAAGGGGTATCTTGTGCTACAGTCTGAGACTGTGTAAAAACATCAGACTTCCACACAAAGACAGATGGAAACTGGAAAAAGTAGATATGGGTGACTACAAATATTTGCTTCCTGTCACCAAAACAGCAGCTTAGCCTAAACTAGACAGGCTTAACATCACCTCCAAGTCAGGGAGCAGAGCAAACGAGAAGGAAAAGCAGACAACGACAAAGTAGAACACAAGGAGAATTTGAAAGAGGTCTACGACAGCAAATTGGGCAACTAAGAGGCACAATTAGCAACTTTCCAGCTAAAATTGCTTCAATCTGGACCATGAAGACTGAGGCAAAGTCAGAAGAAGAGTTAAATACCATTCATGAACTATACAATTCTTTGTGACAAGAAATGAAGAACTGCCAACATGTTTCTCCCCGTTTCTCTCAAAAGCTTTCCAGGTCTGTGGAAGCAGATTGTGCTGTCATTTGCTATTCACTAAACCAAGGAATTGCTCTACTCAGTTTTCCAAGAGCAGAAGTGCTAACCTGAGATGCATGCTGCTTGAGTAACACCCAGTTCAGTCAGAGGCACCCACAAGTTCAGTATCTGCGTTTTCTCCCCCTCCTCAGGGCAATTCCTATCAGGAAATACCAGCAGCTCCCAACTCTTTGTACTAGTTTCTGTGGATCACCTCATTCCTATGCACCACAGTCAGGAATTTCACTTCAGAGAAAGGTCACTGTGAAGAGCAGAAACAAAGGATTTAAGTGACACACTACCTCATCTTCCAGCCCTGCACTTTGTGGAGTCACTTTCATTCAACATAAAGACTTTAAGCACAGTGACACAAGTTTCACATCTTTGTTTTTGTCCTGTGTTACAGACTCCACAACAGGTGGGAGAACAGTAAACCCCATCCCCAAGGAGCTTGCTCAACACCACCATCTAAGAACAGATCCAGATCCCACAGCAAGTACTTCCTGTGCAGGAGACATCACTGATGCGCACAGTCATGAAGTTAAGGCAGAGAATGTTTGGATTAACTCAAGATGCTCTCAGAGCTTTGTGGTGACCCAGCTGGTCATTCCCACTCCTGTTTGTCCCAGCAGCAGAGCAGTCCACACAGTGCAGCGGTTATGAGCAAGGAGACATATATATGCTTCTGTTGGCAGCATCTTCCCAGAAATGCTCACAGAAGCCAAATGGAGCACAGAAAGCCTGAAGACTTCTTTCAAATGTTATACATACAGATTTATAAATCCCATTTCGGATGAAAGCTTGGAGGGAGATTTATTTTCCTCAGCCTTTTGATAACCTCCTGTAGACAAAGAGGTACAGAAGCTGCTGCTTAGCACAGGGTGCACTCCTTGCATGTATTTAAGGATTGTAAATAAGTGTTCCTTAGCCAAATATTTCCACCCATGGGGTGATGTGTTTACGTACCCTGTGGTACAGGATCACAGTATAGACTAGGGATATACTGTGCTTCTAATGTTTAAAGCCTAACATGCCACATGCTGGGAATCAGGTAGCCTCAATATGAGTGACTTCACTGAGAAACAGCACTCCAGATGTGAAAGAGCCTGATCTTCCCTTTTGAGATAAGTCTCCCCACATGATTCCTTGTCCTGCTCTCTAGAAACCAGAAAATTAGAGTTAGAAGAGGCATAGTCAGAAAACAAAAAATTACATAGCTTGCACAATAAAGAATGCGTTCAAATCAGCCAGAAAACAGCTACCAAAATAAGATCTGTAGTTCTCTGGAAAGAAAAGGGTTTATTTTTCAGACCATGGGGATGAACCAACATATTCATAACACACAGAGTGTCTAAAGATGGAAGCATGTAAGCTTAGATTGCTCTTGCCATCCCAAGCCTTGGATTTCCATGCCTTTGGTGTGAGAGCAAGAAACATTCAGCTTGTACATTAAAGCTTATGGGAGACCAAACACACAAGGCAGAAAGCATGTTAGGAAGAAAACTTTTGTAATATGCAGTCAGTTGCTTCCACAGCAATACAGGTCTCTTCCTTCCCATCCACAGCATTTAAGCAGTCCCCTGTCATTGCACCCAAAGTACTTCCTCACGCAAGAGGTGATCAGATGTGGGAAGCTACAAGAAAACTCAGATCTTGAGTAAAGCACATACCCAGAGCAGTATTTAACCATGCTTCAATTCCAAGGTAAAACTGACACTGACCCCAGCTGTACCCAAACCCTGAAGGCCTCTTCTATGTCCCTCTTCCCTGTCCTCTCTTCTTACCAAACCACACTTTGAGGTCACTTTCACCATGTCAACTATGCTGGTCTGTGAACATCAGCAGCAAAGGACAGGCAGTGCTCAGAGCAAGGCAATAATGGGACAGGCAACCAGGGCTTATGTGGCTTCTTGTCTCCATCTCCTCTGGAGAGTCCTTTACAGTTTGTTCAGAAAGACATCTGCTTCCTTATGCAATCCCAGCAGTGTAAGTATCAGTTTGTCCTTAATGCTTTACCTAGACGTCTGAAAGGCAAGATTATAACTTGTGACTCTATTCAGATACAGACCTTGGCACACAGTACTTCAAGTAATGCCTTACTGAAGGCTTCCATGTCTATCCTACAGTTTAAAATCCTCTGCTTACCTAAAAACAAATATGTTGTGCACCACTCCCCTTAATTGCTTCAAAAGGCTGCTCTTACCCACCAAGAGAACTGGCAACAGGCACAGGAAAGCATTTTGATTCCTTAGCAAAGGAAAGAACCTGGTCCACCCCTTCCAATTGCTGCTAAACACTCAGGGATGCTTAGAAAGCAGCTCAGGCACTGCCTTGCTAAGGGAGAGCAGCTACCTACTGGTTAGAGCTAATTAGGCAGAGAGGAGTTACTACTGCTTCTGAATAAGAGTGAAAGCAATAGATCAAACTCAGATCTTGAACTCCTGTAGTAAACACAAAGCATATCAGGAGGAGCTGCTAGCAAGCCCAGCATCTGAGAAACATGGGAATGTGCTCATGACCCCATCTGCAGGCATCCAAACAGCTTCTCTCAAATGTCACAAGCAGGGGGATGTCCTAGAAAATGGATGGGAGCTCGGCTGCCCCCAGATGAGGGAGTTTCCTTTGAATCTCTGCCTTACTGCAGCAGCATCTGGCAGTGATGCTCTTGTTAAGGCTGCTATTTATAAAGCCTGATTGCTCTTTCAGGGACAGCTCCTGGCATCCGAGGCCACAGGAGAGCTGGAGTGATCTGGTTAACAAAACACCCAGCAAGCTGGGGAATCAAGGCTGCTTTTCCTTTATAATGCAGCAAACTGAAGTTATGACTTGTCAGGCACATTTTGGCATCCTCATCATTCAACTACAGCCCTAATACTTTCAAAAAATAGTAATTAAAACCCCACCGAGCTTAATTACCATAATTATGGCAATCCTCAGAGTGAGAGGGACTTGAAAATGAAGATGCAAAGGCACACAGTTCCAGCTACCCCACTCACAGCATATTGGGTTTGTAAGATAAGCCTCAACACACACAAACTTCACTGACACCACTGCAATAGAGTGGACGAGCCCACCTCGCGTTTAGGTCTTATTCCAGACCTATTGCACCCTCTTGTGCCGAGGTGTCAGAATTACTTTGGCTCTCAGGGCTTGAAAACGAGGGTTCCGCAGCGTTTGACCTTCAAACCAGCTCCCGTGCTTTGCCAATCATTAGCTGCTGCAGATAGCATTGGAGCACCACGATGCTGGGAAATGCTACAAGTGTCCAAGTGATGAGCTTATTTCTGTGCAAGACTGAGTATCACTGACTTTAGGCACTTACGGATCCCTTGGATCTTTATGTATGTGACCTCATACTTTTATTGAGCTCAAACAATAGTGGAAGCTTTATAAAAGGTAAACAGAGCATCCCACAGATTTGCCCAGCCAGAGTTGAACAGCCCCTTTCCTGGGCATCCTTGGACAGGAAAAAGCTAAGCATCTACAAACATAAAGAGGATCCCTGTAAAACAGGACTATTTCTTCTACACTGGTTCAGGCCCCAGGCAGAGGTACCTCATCCAGTGATTGGTGCTGCATTTTAAGTCAAGCACAGAATTGGAGCAAATTTAGATGAAATTAGGAGGAATAAGATGTCTGGAAAACATACAAAGGGCTCAGGGGGTATCCTGCTTAGGAAAGAACAAGTTCCCCTCAGTCTTCAATGAGCCAAGAGGGAAAAAAGCCATTTTTTCCTCTCTGCTCCTGGTTGATAGGACAAGGAACAGCACCACTAATGTGAACCATGGGAGATTAAGGTGAAATATTAGAAAGACAGAAGTCTCCTCAATCAGCCTGCTCAAGCACTCCCTCTCTGCAAATTAAAAGCAGATTAGACAGGTATGTCAGGAATAACAAGGTAGAACAGATCCTGTCTGGAAGCAGCAGGCTGAATTCCATGATTTCAAGGTCTTGCTGCTATTGCATTCAGCTCTGGAATTGCTCCTTTCTGATTAACAGTGGCTTAATTCAGAGTACCACACACAAGCTTGTCCAACACCTACATACACAAGTTCTCTGGCAATCCCATGCATAACCCCCAGTGCTGTATCTCCTGCTGGTAACACCAGTGATAATGCTCATTTTCAGCTCCTGATTGCTGTGAAAACAAAGTATTTCTAAACATTTCACTGCCTTAATTGCACACCTTAGTCCAAATTAAAGCTCATTCTTTACACAATGAAATAGTTCAGGTATAGAAGATCCACAGGTGCCTAAATCTGACCGAACAGAAAGCAGGATCTTCAGCTGCTGCTCTCAGCAGTGTCACAGCTTCCCTTAAGCCAGTTTCAGCCCTTTCTTTCTTGAGGATGAAATCTGAAGAAAACATACTAAAAGCTAAGAAATACAGGACAAGGTCACCTTAATGCCTTGGTTGAACAGGGATAACCTTCCGACACCTTTCCCTCTTGAAGATGAAGCAGCAGGGGTGGGGGATCTGATGGGCTTTGCTAAGTGTTGATGGGGAAGCTCACAAAGCTTTGTTCAGGGGGCTGCAACAACTGAAACTGAGTTGCATAGCAATCCATGAATCAAAACTCTTGCAATTACCATTTCCAGGCAGGTGAAACAATAAGAAATAACAAAGCTCTGTCTTCGCTGATGTACTGCACTTGCTGCAGGAACTGCTAACTGGACACATTTTACCTGGAGCCGAGGTGATTGCCTCTGATAGCCCTACTTAATCAAGCCTGAGAAAGAGGAGATTGTCATCTCCTGTATTGCAAAGTACTATTTCAAACCTCCCCCAACACACTCAATGGAGTTTTAATAGTCTCAGTTTAGACTGAAACTGGGAAAACAGAAGCTACAGAAGAACTGGGTCAAGCTGCGTGTTGGTTTAAAGACAGTGCAGTTTCTTGAAGCCCTCAGCACGGGTTAAAGAACCACATAGACAACTAGCAAAGCCATAGCTCACACAGGCTTGTAGCACAGGAGATGAAGCTCTCTGCATTGAGGACTTGACACCTTTGACAAGACATACATAAAAATTCATACTGCAGTCCTAGATTATTCTATTATTATTATTAGTGAAGTACCTGAACCATGGGTTCCTCCCCCCTTAGGCAGATTTCTGCATTCTGGTGACAGGTTTCTCCAAACATTTGTTAGCAACTCCTTAGAAGCCTTCACAAACCACAGGTTGAAAACCAGTGGCTTCAGGAATTCCCTGGCATGCTGAGGCACTGGCACAGGGTGCCCAAAGAAGCTGTGGCTACCCCATCTCCAGCAGTGTTCAAGGCCAGGTTGAACACGGGCTTGGAGCAAGCTGCTCGAGTGGAAAGTGTCCCTACCCATGGCAGGGGGCTGGAGCTGGATGAGCTCTAATGACTCTTCCAATTCAAACCAGTCTGTCACACTATGAAGGCTCCAAGACAGAGGCAGGTCTTTTGCAGGCCATCAGCCCCACAAAATTGGCCCTATTTTTACTTTCAGGTGCAGTGCTTGCACCATTGAGCTACTGATGTTGCCTAACCTCACACAGCAACTTGTTTGGAACAGCGCAGGCTGTTGTGCAGGAAGGACCATTTGTCCAAACTGTTTTTGTTATTGGACTGAATAAAAACAGTGGGCTTTTGGCAGGACAGGTACAGAACTCCTCCCAGCTCAGCCTGCTATTAACACATACACTAAATCCCCTACCAGCAGTACTGGAAGCCATGTAGGTAAACTGAAAACAAAGCTAGCCCTTTCAGATGAGCTGATGGAACAGGAGTGCTTGCCTGCAGGAGAAGTGAAAGGGAAGGGAAACTAGCTAAGTCTTGGGCTCTGGGGAACCAACGGCTGGATGATTTCTGGGCATCCATCCTGCTCTTGTTCTCCTGGAGTCATAGGGCATTAAGTTCACATCCATGTGGAGCTCACATTGCCTTGGATGTGGTGACAGGACCCAGCCACACCCCTGCTGCAGCCCCACAGCAGCTGCTTGCATTGGCCAGGACTGCAGGCTGAGCTCAGCAAAGGTGCATTTCAAGCACAGCACCACTGCAGCCAGAGTTCTCTGCTGTCAATGGGACTCACACACCGAAGGTCACCTTCTCCTCCATCCCCTGAGCTGGGAGGGAGGAAGGAAAGGGGGGAAAAAAGAAGGAGCGGAGAGAAAGAAAAGCTGATTCTCACCACAGCTGCAGGCTCCAACTAAACTGCTAACCCCTTCGCTCCTTGGAAAGCTAACTCCCAAATCCCTAGGTGTTTCATTATCTCTTCCACTGCCTCCCAGAGTTTCTCTCAGGTAATTGTTCCCACATAGCATCTGCTTCAGTTTGAGCCAGCTTCCTCCTTCACTGTAAGGCTTTTCAGCATAAGTGAGATGATGGCTTTGCTTCGGCTCCCTCTTCTCCTACACAAGCAGTAAGAAGTCTGACGGGTAAATAAGTGAGTTTGTGCAGGGACAGAACACTGTACCCAGTCAGAACAGGACCACCACCCCCAGGGAACCTGTGCTGCTTGCAATACAAAGACACAGACAAAGTGCAGAATGAGAAACAACCTTCTACCAGCCAATGTGACCAGACACTGACCCGCACATAGATCTCATCCTGCTCACATACACAAGATTCCTCCAGCTTCAGTGAGAGCAACAGAACTGTCATTCCCACATGGCTGTTGGTAAAGCAGTGGCTTTCAGAGAAGTCTCTATTCCTGCTAGGAACAGCAGGGAAACTGAGCTGAGAGAACTTGCATCTTAGGTTCTGGTTAGGTCATTGTAACCCTCCTAAGTCAAGTGAGGGATCATGAGCTCATCGCTTGGCAGGAAGGCACTGACTGTAGTTTGCAAGATTCAGAGTAATTTGTGTAATTTAATGCAGAGAATGAAGTTCTGGGCCAGGGTAAATCAGAGCAACATTCATTTTGCACTACTGAAGCAGGTAGGTCAGTCTGTTAATAAAGAACTGGAATGTTAAGAATTTTTTCTGTTTACCTTGAAGACCACCCCCGTAAAACTACATATATACTTGGTTCAGGTTGCTGGAATTGGCAACTAACTGCTACCCAAAGGCAAAGTGCTCTCCATCATATCTTTGTCCAATTGGATTTGGGTAAACAGAAAAGAGCAGAGAAATAATGGTTCAAAGGTATCTTAAGCAAGTTCTTAGGATGCACCTGGATAATCATGAATCTCAGCAGGCAGCTCCATAAAAATCATACTATGACTAACTTAAAGTGTAACACTGTTCACTGGGGCAAATTCAATGTTACTGTAGACTCCTGGAAGCACCTCCATAGCAGAGGGGAGATGATCTACTGGCCATCTCCAGCTTTTCCCCATGAATAGATGCAGCAGCAAACATCCTCACTGGTTTCTGCAAGGAGTATGACCAGAGAGCTCCACTGCAGTGGAGCATTCACAGCAGACCAGGTTGTGAACACTATTCAAAAGAACAAAGGGATAAAGGAGACTTGAGCAATGCAACACCTGTGATGGGTCATGAAGAAATCCTCCCTTTCACCCATTCAAGCAGCATTACTCCTATTGAAAGGCAAGAGGCCCATCTAAAAAAAAAAATCAGGCTCTTATTGTGAGCATACCCATGAAGTTCCCTGAGTCTAGGTGCACATCACTGAATTTGGACTTTGGCCCCTACTCTTTTCTTCCCTATCTTCTCACTCAAACAAGCTGCTTTGAAAGCCAGAAGGGTTGCTTCCAACATGCAGACCCAAGAAAGCTCACGGTCTCCTCCTAGGCTAGGTTCTAGCAAGAGCATGCTCTGCCTAGCTCTCCTGAAGCAGCTGTAATACCCTCTCTCCCAATAGAGAAGGACATGATTCCTCCAACCCCTGCCATCAATCCTACACCAACACCGCTCCATGTCAAAACCACCCAGCTTACACACAAAAGTACCAAGTCCAAAGGTCTTACAGTGAGCATAAGGCTTATGGCCATGACCTACAGCCACCACCGTGTCTGCCAATAATTTGCTTTTATAGCAGCAGGCTTTTGGATCTGCTTTTAAACTGAAGTCCAGCAGCTGAGTAGGTGGCCACTTAATATCTCTGGGTACTTTCGGAGAAGATTAGGTGAAAGTCCAAATCCAGGCTGACATTCCCTCTCTCGGAGAAACAGGCCTGCAATAAATAAGGCTGTGTGCAAGTTGTTGTTCTTGCTATATAATGCTCTGCTCAGGCACTTACAGCCAATATGTTCCTCATTAGCACTCTGGGAAGCTGCGAGTGCATCAGGCTCTGTGTAGCCCCAGCTTTAGGCTGTTCTCAAACACATGGAAACACTTTAAAAGTAAGAGCCTTGGGACCTGCGCAAGGGTGACAAGTGACAAGATGAGGAGAGGAGACCAGAGCCAGCCCCTGACAAATTTGAACCATCCAGTCTTTAATCCACAACAACCCCAAGAATTGATGCTAAACAAACGTAGCCCTTTGCAGAGAGATTACATGTGTAATGGAAAAATTACAGGTATGGGGAGCCTGGCCCACAGAAATTGGTTCAAATTAAGGGCCTTCAGTTTGCTTTCCATGATTAATGGAACTTCCCCTACACAACTCAGGCAACATTTCCATCCCCCCTCCAAGCCTATTGAGAGCCCCCTATTTTTTTAACTTAAGGAAAATGGAATTTTAAGATTTTAATATTTCCATAACTTACTGCAACAAGGTGATTGAATACCACCTCCCTCAGGAAGCAGGGCTGGCAACCAGGGGAATTGCAGGGGTATTGCCTTCGGATCTCCTACTTGGGACTGCATTTAGGTCCCTTAGAACGTAAATGTTTCTATTATTTTCTTCGTAGCACCATTGTAGCGATAGGCAGAAGGGATGACACTAAACTGACCCTTGGACAAGAAGGTGGCATCTCTCTATTCTTGGCCTGATGAATCATGGGGATGCCCAACCCTCTCCGTAAGCAAAAAGAGACTCACATAAGTGAGTTTCTAATGAACAGTTGAACCTGGCACTAGGCAAAACAGCAGTAGGCCATTAATGCAACCCCACAGGACTGCAAGAGTTAAAGCTATTGGGAGAAGCATTTGTACATGTGTTTTCATGCCAGTGGAAACTTAAGACAAAGTCTAAACTCTGCACTGGCACAGCAGGTTCAGCTTTGATCTCAGGAGGTTCATTTCCTTCATTAGGCCTTTCTTAAAATTCAGTTTTATGAACCCTTTTAAATTCTCCCCCACCATAAAAGCCTTTTTAGATTCATTCAACACAAGGGGAGGGTAGGGGAGGAGAATCTCATTTGGTTGCCGCTAAACATTACCTGCAGCTGCTGGTCATGTACAGGGATGCTGAAGCTGTGCACTGTGCCAGTCACAGGAACTGAAGGTAAAAACCCCACTAAAGCAGAAATAAGCCATTAAAAGGAACACAGGGAGGAGGGAGAGAGGAACAGAACCACAAAGCATCAGGACAGAGAAAGGTGATGCAGCACAGGGAGGTCTCCCACAGAATTTGGCTGGTCACTGCTGGGAAACAAGCAGTCTCCCCATTTCATCTCTGTTGCTGGTCAAACCACCCATGTAGAGGTCCTCAGTGACACAGTGTAGTGGTGGTCTTGCCAGTGCTGGGGTAAAGGCTGAACTTGATGATCTTAAAGGTCCTTTCCAGCCTAGTAGATTCTACAGTTTCCAGTGTCTGCTCTGTAAATAGAGAATGACAACTCCCTCCACAGAGCAAGACTGCAAGGCTTAAAATTCCAGACTAAAGGGGTTGAAAGGGGGTTCAACCTCCCACTACCCAAGTTCCAGCACCACTAAGGTGCTTACAGCATTTGTGCAGGTGATTTCAGGTCAGGTCTTCAGCAGAAGTTATTCCCTGTGAGGGTGCTGAGGCACTGGCACAGGGTGCCCAGAGAAGCTGTGGCTGCCCCATCCCTGGCAGTGTT
>JASSUY010031964.1:0-17187 GCA_032466535.1 Forpus xanthops | reverse complement strand
TACCTTAGTTACTAAACTGTTCTTATCTCAACCTGTGGGAGTTGCATTCTTTTGATTCTCCTTCCCATTTCCCCAGGGACTGGGGAAGAAAGAGGGGAGAGTGAGCAGAACTGTTTGAGGGGCCTCAAACCATGAGAAAGACTTACCTTGTTAGGCGACATGCAAGGTGGGTGAACCACTGAATTTGGCCAGGAAACCACTAGAAAACCCTGTGAGTGGAGAAGGACAGGAGAGGCAATGATCAGATAAGCAGAGTCGTAGAAATGAATAGTGATCTCTGGATGCAAATGGCTTCAGAGAGGATGCTTAGAAAGCCCAACAGGGAAGGTACTCTGAGCAGGAGGACAAACAGGACTATAAGGAGTGAGGCTGTGCTGAGTGGAAGATCAAGAATATTTGGAATATCACACAGAATCTGCCCATCTTTGCCTACTCCTAGCAAGTAACTCTTTCAAACAGGAACTTTAGTTCTGGATGACTACATGTACCAACCCACCAGTCACATATTAGATAGAGCTTCTTTCTCCCTCCCCCAATGCCTTGTCAGCTTTCCTTTTGCGATCTGCTGTGGGAAATGAGGCAGCACAGGGAAAGGCTCTGCAGCATGCAGCCTGAACCAAGAGCCTTGATGCATATCCCCACACTGGCATGGCACTGCCCTGTCTCCCAGGCAGTATCATAACAACAAAAGTCTGCAGCTCTACTTCTGGGCTGCAGCAGCCCAAGGGTAGACACAGATACTGGTTATTTCCTTCATAAGTGATATCTGGTCAAATTAAGTCAGAGGTAATACATGAGGAAACTGTGGTCATGATCCCTGCTTTATATGTGGTTAACTCACTCATTTGCTGCGCAGATCAGTCCCTGCACTGTGCAGTCCCTGACTGGACTTTGAGGTGACACTATGTGGCAGGCCAGATAACTCTGAGTCCCTGCTAAAACAGTCCGGCTGATATCACTGGCTGCAAAGGGCAGAATTTGCAGGGTAGCCCAACCAAACCTGAGCTTTACTGACCAACTAACTGTTACAAAGCATAGGGGAACAATATGCTCATAAGCTAAAAGTAACTCCCGGTAGATCCCTCTACCTTAACTTAGAAAAAAAGAGAAAAGTATTTTTAATTATTTTCCTGAGGCAGAAACATTGAAATAACTCAGCAACTAGGGACCCTAAATTTTACCTTAAAGGGCCCTTCTGAAACCCAGCTTTTTTCCCACAGTATTAAGAAAGACATCAACTTTGATTCATCTTTACAGTAAGTTATGCTACTATAATTGCATTTCTACCACTGGATTTACATAAATGCAAATTAGACCTATACTATCTTGCATGCAAGTAATGAGATTTTTTCAAGTTCTGTAAGACATTGTCTCTACCCCTTTAATGAGTTAATTCTCTTCTCTTACTAATTTAACTACAAGTAGTAAAAATAAAGTAAGGTGAAATGTGATAAATTATCATTTTAAAGTCTCATGGTTTATTTTTCCACCTGTGTTTACAACTCCTGAGGTTCAGCTTAAGGATCAGAGAATACAAAATAAAGCTCAGGCAAGTTTTACCACCTCTCACATCGAAAAGGCAGAGATTAGCATTTTTTCAGTGTTTCTGCTATAAATATCAATTCTTCTCTTCTCAGCAAAGACCCATTTTCACTCAAAAACTTTTTCTGAATCTCAACAAAACCACTGTAATGGTTTAATTTGCAATGAAACTTAAGAAACAGACATATTTTCTATCATTTAGGGTATTAATTGGAACATTTTGCTCAGCTCTACTGCAAGCCAAGCAAGTAATTAGCAACACAAGAATTTGACTGCAGTGTTCACGAGATGGTTTTAGTCCCAGAACCCTTTCAGATATGAGATTCGCTGGATCCTTCATTTTTGTTTCATTTCCACTTTGGTATTAATGTTGTGACTGAACTAGCCCTTTCATAAAACCCACTCATCTGACTTCTACAGCTACTAAGAACTCTGGGGAGGTTCAAGATAAGTCTGAAGAATTTCATCCTACATACTATCTGCAAGTTCAGAAACCCTGGTACACAGAGTTGACATTCCTCTTTTTCCCAGGGAGCTAGGACCCTGAGCCTAAGGTTCACTTCAGTTACTTCTATGTGTTGGCAGTAGTATCATCTTCTTTCATGTTGTGTCCTGAAATGAAAACTCAAAATCCATTTTTCAGTTTCTCTTGCAACAGTGTAAGCCATGCTATGCATTTAATAATAAATGTGTGTATTTAGGGTGAATATAATTTATGATTTTTCAGATAGGCTTTCCACTATCCACTGCTAGAGGAATTCAAGTCTTCATGTGATACAGCTGAGTTTAAAAAGTGGATAATTTTATGAACAATATTTGCAGTTGGGCATGATAAGCTGAATGATCAAACTTTATGTGACAGTGAATAAAGTAAATCACATTGGGTTCTAGTAAGAATTTACAAGCCATGGACATTGCTGCAAAACACGACCAGGTACATTATATTACTTTAAATGTTGCCTTTTGCTGAAATCTCAGTCAGCAGCATTGGCAAAGCTTGAAACAGCATTCATCTGACCAAGTTCAACATTCTACTCTGAGAACCAAGCCCTCAGACAGCTTTAACTACACCCTGCTCTGATTAATTCCAGTGTCAGGGTCTAACATCAACAATAAAGGTATTTAGGAAAAGATACATAACAGTAAAATGTTGCAAGGCACCTGGCTTCTTGTAATTCTTAGGCACTATTAATGTGGGCAATATCATTAAATAGCATATTGTAGGCAAAGACATTCTCTGCAAGCAGATGGTCAACAATTGCGTGATTTTATTTAAGTTTTGATTTACATACTGATCTGAAAAATTTTAGTCTATTTCATTTTATGCAGAAATAAAGACTTTCAGCTGCATTCTTGTATGGATAATCTTATACGCCGAATTATTTCAGTAGGATATGTTTTATTAATGCACATGATTTGCCTTGAGCATATTTTAATTTACACTCTTCCTTTGCTTACCACCATCACACTTTGGTAGGAGACAAAAGGATGTTTAGTCTCGCGTTACCTTTAGTGGCTATTTCTGAACCATGTTTACCGTTAGGGTCCTGTGAACACTAATTAGACTTGCCAACCGTGACCAGCCTCACCAGTAGCCTCCTCTCATGTGGCTTTGATCTGTTTGCACAGGAGTTGGCTGTCAGAAAAGGCCTTTCCCTGATCCTGGCCTGGGCTGCGGCTCTGCCAGGTCTGTACACTGTCCGATCCCTTGGCTGGCCTTGCCTCTCCTGTGCTGGTCATCATCACCTGCCCAAATCTGCTGGCTACCTGCAGTGAGATGCGGTACTGCAGGAGATCCCTGCCCCACTACCAAGCCGCTGCCTGCCCAGCTATCCTGCTACCTACTAGTCCCTTTGACATGGAAGTATTTAACAATTAAACTTTCAATTAGAAAATTACAGGTGTGATGAAGATTTGTCAAAAAAGCCTTCAGGCAGCTCCAGCATGATTTATGCCTGCCTCACTCATGCAAAAAACTAGGGCTGGGAATGACTCCTCTGAAGGTCCAATTTGAAGCCTGATCATAGAATTGCTTGTGTTGGAAGGGAGCTTAAGACCATCTATTTCCAGCTCCCCTGCTATGGCGTCATGGGTTCAGCAGCAGCAACCATTTTTCTCCTTCTTGCTAGTTGATGCAGTGCTGTATTTTTGACTTTCGGCCTGGGAACAGTGCTGATAACACCAGTGTTTATAATTACGGCTTAGAATGTTTTGGTCTGACCAAGGACTTTCAGAATCTCATGCTCTGCCAAGGAGGAGGGGAAGCCAGGAGGAGGCAGAAACAGGACACCTGACCCAGACTGACCAAAGAGGTATTCCATACCACAGTACGTCATGCCCAGGATGCAAAACTGGGGGCAGGAGCCTAGAAGAGTTTAGTTCACAGCTCAGTTGTCAGGTGCTGAGCAGTTGTATCCTTTTCCCTTGTATTTCCTTTATCATTATTATTATTGGTGGTAGGAGTAGTGATTTGTGTTATACCTTAGTTACTGGACTGTTCTTATCTCAGCCAGTGGAAGTTACATTCTTTGGATTCTTCTCCCCGTCCCCTCATCCCATCCCCCCCCGAAGTGGGAGGGGAAGAAAGTGCAGGGAGTGAGTGAGCGGGCTGAGTGATTTATGGTTTAAACCACAACACATGGGCAGGGACACATTCCATTAGACCAGGCTGCTTAAAGCCCCATCCAAACTAGCCTCAAACACTTCCAGAGATAAGACACCCACATCTCTGGACATTCTATGTCAGTGCTTAATAACTCTCATAGTAAAGAACTTCTTTGTAATATCTAATCTAAATCTATACTCTTTCAGTTTAAAGCCATCATTCCTAGTCCAATAACTACATGCCCTTGTTAAAAGACTCACAATTTTTCCTGTACTGGAAAACTGTTATAAGATCTCCCAGGAGCCTTCTCCAGGCTGAACAAACCCAACTTTCTCAGCCTGTTCCCATAGGAGAGGTACTCTAGCCCTCTGATCGTCTTTGTGGCCCTCTTCTGGACTCACTTTAACAGGTTCGTGACCCTCTTGTGTTGGGGCCTCAGAGCTGAATGCAGTACTGAATGGGGTCTTACAAGAGTGGAGTAGAGGGGAGAACCCCCTCCCTCAACCTGTTTGTCATGTTTCTGGTGATGCAGCTCAGGACATGGTTAGCTTTCAGGGCTGCAAACACACACTGCCATCTCGTGTTGAGCTTCTCTAGTCAGTCAATGTAGAATCATAGAATCATAGAATAGTAAAGGCTGGAAAGGACCTCAAGATCATCTAGTTCCAACCCCCCTGCTCTGGGCAGGGACACCTCACACTAAACCGTATCCTCAAGTCCTCCTCAGGGCTGCTGTAAATCATTTCTCTGCCCAGCCTATAGCTGTGCCTGGGATTGCCCTGACCTAGGTAGGACCTTGCACCTGGCCTTGTTGAACACTGGCATTGGCCCACCTCTCAAATGTGTGAAGATCCCTCTGGATGACATCCCTTTCCTCCAGCATGTTGACTGCACCACACAGCTTGGAGTCTTCAGCAAACTTGCTCAGGGTATACTCAATCTCACTGCCCCCATGTTGTTGGCAAAGATGTTAAACACTGCCAGTTCCAATACTAAACTCATTTTCCGTGTGCTTTAGCATAGTTTCCAGGAGGATCTGCTCCATGATCTTGCTGGGCACCAAGGTGAGACTGATCAGCTTTATAGAAACTTTTCTCTTTGCACTTAATGTCCCTGTGTCCCTCACTAGATTTAATTCTATCAGGGCTTTAACTTTCTTAATCTGACCTCTGGCTGCTCAGATAATTTCTTTGTATTCTTCCCAGACTACTTGTTCTTGCTTCCACCCTCTCTAGTCTTCTTTTTTGTGTTTGCCTAGGAGTTCTTTGCTTATTAATGCAGGACTCTTGGCATTTCATCCACATCCAGGAGTTATTTTTTGTGTCAGGATACAGAGTGAGTAGGTGACCCTCCTCTCAAACCAAAGAAATTATTTCTGCTGCAGGTCAGATGAAAGGGAAGGTGTTCAAAAGAAAACTTGCACAAAAAGGATAAATGCACAATTTGCTAAGGTAAATACTCCTGTTAATTCACAAACAAAATTTTGATTTGAATGTTTTTTTAAAAAAGCCCCTGGTTTTCCTCCACTGAGGTTTAATTTTCAAGATAATAGTTACAAGTTCAGATATTGCTGAATATAGTTGACAGATTTGTTAGAAAAGAACATCGGTTTATTCCTTTGATTTCAGTAGAGACTGAAATGTAAGAAGACATCCTTTTAAAATGTTCTCTGCCTCTATTTACTTTGCTTTTTCTCAAACTACTGATGCAGATATATTACTGAATGTTGGCAGTTTTTGTTATGTTCCTAGAATATAAAGAAGTTTCCTCTACTGGGCTTGTCTTTTCTTGCTTCTAATTGCAACACCAAATTTAACAAAAGCAAGTGCACTTGCAGCCCAGAAACACAATCGTATCCGGGGCTGCATCAAAAAGAGCATGACCAACAGATTGAAGGTTGTGATCCTGCGCCTCTACTCTGCTCTCATGAGACCTCACTTGGAGTATTGCGTGCAGTTCTGGTGTCCTCAACATAAAAAGGACATGGAACTCTTGGAATAAGTCCAGAGGAGGGCCACGAGGATGATCAGGGGTCTGGAGCACCTCCTATATGAAGATAGGCTGAGAAAGTTGGAGCTGTTCAGCTTGGAGAAGAGAAGGCTGTGTGGAGATCTCATAGCAACCTTCCAATATCTGAAGGGAGCATATAGGGATGCTGGGGGATGTTCATTAGGGACTGTAGTGATAGGACACAGACTAATGGATTCAAACTTAAACAGGGGAAGTTTAGTTTAGATATGAGGAAGAAATTCTTTACTATAAGGATGGTGAGGTACTGGAATGGGTTGCCCAGGGAAGTTGTGAATGCTCCATCCCTGGCAGTGTTCAAGGCCGGGTTGGACAGAGCTTTGGGTGGCATGATTTAGTGTGTGGTGTCCCTGCAAATGACAGGGGGGTTGGAACTAGATGATCTTAAGGTCCTTTCCAACCCTAACTATTCTATGATTCTATTATTCTATTTTAGGCAGCATGAAAAAGTACCAAAGGGGCTCTGCAGCCTTTTTGTTCAGATTGACCTTTCATCTGTCCCTCTGACTGGGGATCTGGATGAACGCAAACTCCCAGATATCTTTCTCCAGCCCTAGATACAGGTCTGGGGCAATGACTCAGTGAGACCTAACGTTATCTGATAGCACCAAGGAATGTCCCTCTGTCTGGGAAAAGGTTAGAGATTTCATGTCAACTCAGGATGGTGGCTTCTAGGTGGAAGGAGTTGCCCTCATTTTGTGAGCTTTGGCTTTGTCTTTCTGTAGAATCAAATATCCTCCACCTCCATGTATTCACTAGCGCTTGAGGTCCCAAAACAGTCCCTAAAGGGGATATCAGAAATATGTATCCTCAGAAATTTGGACAGAGACTTCTCATTTCCAAAACTAAGGAAGAGAAGGCATTCCTGGTAATACTGAAGCTGAGAAGCATATCTGCAACTCAAGTGTTACAGTAAGATGGCCAGCTGTCTTGTCTGATGTGATGATCTATTTTCTTTGCAGACAGGTGTGCTGTTGCTTTGATGAGTGAAATACAGGACCTCATTTATCTTGCATTGTGACTTTGAGCTATTCTAAATTGTCCATTTCATAATGCAGATGTGAGGTGTTCCTGATCACCATGAAGAAGCTTGCTGAAAAATTTTATTTTAATATTAGAAAAAAAATGAACTGAAAATTATCTTGCTTATCTTGGCACTCTACCAAAATGTACAGATTAAAAAAAAAGGATGATTGGGTTTTATGCTTGTCTTCAGACTGGTAGTGTTGTAATGAAAGTTTTGCTTTGTTTCATTAGCTCTTCCTTCTACAGCTCTTTGTAAGCGATTTTGAGACACTCAGCCTTACTTGGACTCCTGGTTGTATGTTTGACAGTTTATTATCACTTTTTGAGTGCAACACAGATACTTCTGAATGTGAGAATTTACTGAAATCCTAATTGCTGGACTTTTGGTATTTTTAGTCTTACATGAAATTGAAATGTTTTTTATTAGGGAAGTCACTTGGAAGTCACATATTTATGCAATATAAATAAACTCAGCAGTCACCATGTAATTAATTTTATTCCAAAAAATGTTGATTGGTATGAACAAAGTCTGGATTGTTCTCTTCTGGTTTCATTAAATTAATAAAAATGCAGCAGCTGGTATACCCTGGAGGGTAGATGAACTTGCTCAGGAAAAAAAAACAGTTCTAGAAGCAACAAAGTGTGGCAGGAGAATAAAATTCCCAACAAGAAGAAAACAAACTAGGTCTCAAGGCTAAATTTCTGTAGGCATGAGGGGAATCTCGTGTATGTAGACTCTCTTGAAACTCAGTGTTGTGGTTTAAGCCCAGTCAGCCACGTATTTTGCTCACTCACTCCCCACTCTTTCTTTACCGCAGTTTATGGGGGGATGGGGAGGAAAATCCAAAGAATATAACTGCCTGTCATGGTTTAAGGTCCTCAAACTCACGCAGTCCCTTTCTCACTCACTCCCCCCTTTTTCTTCCCCAGTCCTGGGGGGATTGAGAGGAGAATCGAAAGAATCCAACTCCCACAGGTTAAGAACAGTTTAGTAAATAAAGTATAACATAAATCACTACTACTACCACCAATAATAATAATGACAAGGCAAATACAAGGAAAGAATACAAGAGCTCGCCAACTAATTTCCACCCAGCTCGACCAAACAGTGCCCCCCATCACCTGATACCAACCTCGACTATTCAGTGCACTCCCCCACCCTTCCAGGTCTCTGCTCTCCATCTCTACATCCCGGGCATGACAAGCTGTGGCACGGAATACCTCTTTGGTCAGTTTGGGTCAGGTGCCCTGTCTCTGCTTCCTTCTGGCTTCCCCTCCTCCCTGGCAGAGGATGAGACTCAGAAAGTCCTTGATCAGCCTAAATATTCTAAGCAGTAACTGAAAACATTGGTGCTATCAGCACTGATCCCAGGCTGAAAGTCAAAAACACAGCACTGCACCAGCTAGCAAAAAGGAGAAAAATGACTGCTACTGCTGAACCCATGATACTCAGCAAGACAATAAGCTGACTGAAAATAAGACTACAAGCAAGCACACAATTGATAGAGATATCATCACGTTTAAGACATTTCTCACTGTTTTCTTTTAAAAGTAATTTTAAACTTCTCTCTTCAGAAAACTACTAATTCTAGTTCGAACATAAGTGAAAACACCATACTTTACTAGAATATAAAATATCTGTCCATATGCACGGACTCACCTCAAAATTCTGGCATATTAGGCCCTAAAGCAATAAAGAAAACATTTTGCTTGCATCAGAAGGGTGATGAAAGACCTCACTGTAAACCCAAAAGTGTAGATATAAGCAAATTAAATCTGTATGCTATGCAAGAAGTTTGGGTCGATTCAAGTTATGAAATACGCTCCACTCCTAGATGTTGCTTCATCTCATGTTTAGTTATTTTTTGCATCAGCTTACCTCCCCAGGTTCCATGCTACTGGGAAAGAGGTATGTTTGTTTGGGGTTTTACAATTCTCAGATTTAAACTGTGAGAATGTGGAAGATATGCTACAGAAATTTGGAAAGAAAGCTATTTGACAGATTTTAGTGCCATAATTTTTTTTGACAATCTCAACTTAGTTTCCCACAGTTCAGGAAGAAAGAACACAACAGACATATGGGCAAAATTAAATAGGAACTTGAAAATTAGTATCCTGGTATGGAACATTTTATCAGTACTGCCAGGAAAACTAGGGTAACTTTTCCTTTCAGTCCAACAGCCCTCTACCTGCTCTGGATTTGGTCAGTCCATTGCAGGCAGATGCTGTTCCCTCCTGGGTTGGGAATGCTGTAGGCAGGATCCCCTGCCACACTTTTGGCATGAGGCATCCTTGCCCATGGCAGGGGACTTGGAACTAGATAATCTTGGGGTCCTTTCCAACCCTAACTATTCTATGATTCTATTCCCAGCCAACAACCTGCAGCCTGAATTGATATGCACTAACCATTTGAGCCAGCAGCATGGGGTTGTGTGTCTTGTCTCTCAAAGACTCAGACTCTCAGAGGTGGTTGTAAGGTTAACTCTTCTAAGGAAAAAGTACTGTAATGGGTGCACTTGTTTGCCTACCCTGCCTGCTTGTCAGATTGCTGTCATCAGCACTCAGTCAGGGCTGAGGTGTATTGCACTGTCCTGGCATAATCATCAGTGGTGGGATCCCTGCCATTCACTAGCTGACTCTTCAATCACCACTATGTCTACTACTGCTCTCAGTTCTCTTCCAAACATGCTTCTGAAAGCCCACTGACCCTTTAAGAGACCTTACAGATGGGTTTACTTAATTTGACAGTGGGTAAAAGAAATGTTGCCTGACAAGAACAGAAAACTTGTGTGGCAGTTACCACTGGTATCAAAACTCATTCATTCTGTTTTATGAATAGTCCCCCTTGTGCACCTGGAAACATGTCCTCCTGAGCAAAATGAGCCTGCAAGGCTGCCACAAATGAACCAGAGGAATTCCTGTTGAGCCATGCACTTCAGCTCTATTTCACTGCTTTCCACATTTACAAACAGAAATATGGGCGATAACAGGCCTTGATTGGTTTTCTTCTTCAAGTATCCTTCAGTTTCTTTGGCCTGGAGGTCCTTCAGTATGCAGCACAGTTTTTCACTTTACAATAAAGAGTCCTGGCTGGATTTACATATTCAGCTCATCATAAGATCTACACAAGGCATTCTTTCAGCCATTGATATCTGTTCATATCTGTAATCCTTCAGCAAAATATCCACCATTATCTGGGGTTTTCACTGACAAGTGAAATTGCCTATGCTAGAAAGGCCTACTTTGGACTGCACAAACCTGCTCAAAATCATTTCCTAGAGGCAATCCTACTTCAGGACACTTTCAAAGGAAACAAAAGCTGGATACTCCTAAATGTATTTGACAAGGCTGTCAACTGATGCTTCTTCCTGCTACACCTACCCAGCCAGCCATGCTGTTCCACTCTTGCCTCAGTATCTGGTGGGTTGAGCTCTGACCAAACTTGCATGCAACAGGCCATTTCAAATAACAATGCTAGCTCCATCACTGGGTACAATCCTCATCCTCAGGTGGAGGTGCCTGCAGAAATTATAATGGTCTGTATTGTAGATAAATCTGTAACCCAGGATACAGTACCAGTTTCCATCTTCAGCTAGTGCTGGATGTTACAATCTTTTAACTGTTATGAGATATGTAGCTCAGTAAAAAGCTGCAAACCAGGTCTTCCTACAGCTTGAAAAATATAAAAAAGGATGGTTATATCTGCAGCTAAGAGCCAATAAACATGTTGGCAGAAATTACATTTTCCCTGCTAGAGGATAGGTGTCCAAGATTTTTGAGTTGTTCAGCAAGCCTGCTGTGGCTGTACTTTGACTTTTTGAAGTGGATTGAAGATGCTTTTCAGGATAATCATGGAAATAGAAGATCATATTCCCGCTTGTGAAGTGGGAGGAGAGGAATTTGATTTTTCTAACAATGGATTTAAAAATAGGGATAATGAAAAATTTTAGACAACAATGATCAACTTTTTGCAAATGAAGCTTGAATTTTTGCAACAGTGCTCAAAGAAGAGCAATTTGTCTTCTGTGAAGAATTTTGAAATGGCTAAAAAATTCACTTCCTGGCAAAAATCATAAGATTTTATGACTTGCATTTATGAAGTAAGCAGTAATGTCCTTGAGCATATAGAAGAAGCTAAGATTTTTTACTAGTTCACAAAGGTTTAAAGCAAAAAAGGAGTGCCAGGTGAAAACTGAAAATAAATATAACATAATATTAATGCAGATAAAAGATGAAGAGATGTATTCAAATATTTGGATACACAGCATGTACCTTGTAAAAGCATGACAGCACAAACCGAATTTTCATTGGCAGAACTAAGAACTACTGCATAATGAAAAAGGTTGCTTTCACCAATAAATTCTTTATGAAGAGATGAAAAGATCTGTTTCAGTTTTGGAATTATTTATATCATTATCATAAACCAATATGTTTCAAGATTTTTTCTACTAAATATTTTATTCTGCTTTTTCAAAGTCTTAGAAGACTTTAAGAGATATACTGTTCAAAGGAACAAGACAACAGAGGAAGCTCAGGCTTATGGTTCTATAGCTGCAGAATATTTAAGTAACTGTAACATTCAGTAAGCAACTCATTAATGTTACCTATAAAATATAAGCAAAGTGCTTTCCAAGATGGATCACCCGGCACCACTGCTCATAGTAATTCCAACAGCTACAGCTTTACTTTTAGGTATCTCAACTCTAAACAAGCAAAGGTGATTAATTTACTTAGCTTAAAATATTCAAAATATTAACTCCATTAATTCACTATACTTCAATAAGTTTGGCCAGGGAGGAAATGAAGATGTGGCAAGCTGCACATATATAGGAAGTCCTGGTATGCACCAGCTGCAAACAGTAGTTGTGCTCTTTAGAGGATAATGTTACCTAACGCTGAATATTTTAAATTTTCTTTTTGGGGGTTCTCATATGGAACTTGGAACAACCGAAAGAGAAGCTCACTTTTTATGCAGCATGTTTCCTTGTGCCTTTTTTTTTATCCAGGAATATTTTTCACTCAAAGTCTTTCTTGCACTTTTAATTTTTGCCAAAGTTACAGAGTCTTGCATCTTCATCAGCTCTAGTCACAAAAATCTCATTGGTTGACTGTTTTTGCTGTATGTGTTTAGAATTCTTCTTATTTGGCTCATTAATATATCTTGAAAAAAAATCAAAACATGAACATGAGACCGCCATAAAGTATCTATATACTAAACTATACAACCTGAAAGATAACAAGATGCAAACATAATACACAGACACGCACACACTCCGGCAAGATACAGCTCTTACTGAGGTTACATTGAATTTAATTTTGTGTATGCTAAATAACGCCTGTATTAACAAGTAAGGACAAAACTTAGCCAATCTATGGAAGCCAAGCAAACACCATTGAAAAATAAAGCACCCTGAAACTGCTGGAAACTTAATAGTTATTTTTATAGAAACAAAAAACACTTGGGAAATAGCTAAGCAATTAGAAGTAACTTCTGGAAGATAAACATTTCAGAATGCAGTTTCTTTTCAGCTAGCAAATCCAACGTGAAGTATTTAGCAAATACTTCACAAACTGAGGAAATGCTGAACTTGGGCTCTGTCTTTGGGACATGACTCTCCAGGTATCTAAACAGGAGATAGCTCTTAGGAGCTGCTAGAGGCAAGTGATACTCAACTGTCAACTGAAAAAACCACAGGCCATTTTCTATAGAGAGCCTTATACACAGGGACCCTATAACATATCTAGAACTTCCATACAAAGTACACTAACCCTGGTATTCATCCCTGATTACAGGTTAGGTGTACCAGAGCAGAAAGCAATGAAAAATGAGCTGTAGGCAGCAGGGCAATCCAGGCGATCTGCAACAAAACCCCTCTCTGTCCTGGTACCTACTCAGAGACACAGTGTAGGGAAGACCCAGAATAATTGCTTTGCCAATGGCAGGGGTAACTCCTTCCTAGATTTTGTCTTTCCAAAGGCACTTTTATCTCTTTCTTCTTTATGACTACCTATCTGGGCATGCCGTAAAACTAAAAGCAATCACAAGGCCCCCAGGAAAAATTAAAGAGAATGAGATGTCACTGCCAGCAGAGCAGTTTGTCAAACTGCAGATGGTTTTTCAGGAGCTCTTGGGAAAGAAACTCAATAAGGGAAAACAGGTTATGAGCTGGATCAACTAAGCAGCAAAATACACTCTAAAATGCTATTCCTTTGCCATAAATACTCACCAGCATCCATGCCCTTGATGCCTTTCTCTTATTTCTGTGTGGTATTTATGATTACTAGCCTGCTTGGATTATCTTGTCATCATAAGAAACAATTCTGAAAGGAAAGTGAAGGCAAAACACATCTACATGATGGGTGTTCTTCTGATCCACTGTAAGCAGAGCCTCAGTGTCCATTTTGGATTCCTACCTGCAAGCTGTAAGTTTCCTGTCAGGGTGCACCACGGCCAGGGCAGGTAACAGCAGGGCAGAGACCTTCCCCAGCAGCCTTGTCCTTCTGTGAGGAGCACAGCTGGGCTAGGGTTGGTAACAGGGCACACCAAGGACTAGTTCCATGTGTTACTGCATATAGGAGTGAACCCAACCTAGGATTTCTCAAAACCACTTTGTGTGTCAACATAAATTACTACATACTGATCAGAGAGTTGAAATGCATTGGGAAGGAAAAAATGGATGGTAATAAAGCCATTCTCAGTAACTCCGTGCATCTTTCTCACTGCCCTTTTCCTTCTTTAATGGCCTTGCAACAGCGAAAAGATAGTCTGTCAGAGAACGGTGGGAAAAATGCTCTTACGCTAAGCTGTACGCTGAACCAGCAGAGCCAAGTGAGCTCTGACAGCAGAATTGCCTCAATATATTGCTAGGTGCTGGGATGATAGATGTCTGAGATAGGCTTGCATGTGTTGATTTATAAAAGGAACAGAGAAACCCTGTGATAAACAGCCTGTTACAAGGCAGAGAAACACATGAAGAGACTGCTGTCAGTATTGTGGTAGAGGAGTGATTCACCTAGCAGTCATCCAGATACACTCTTGTTACTTTTTCTACCAAGTTTTCTGTATTTCCTATTAGAACCAAGTTCTTATAAATAGAAATGTGTTGCTTGTTAAAAGGAACCCAATGAAAATAGTTTAGTGAGTTCTGAAAGGTTATGTGGAAGGACCAGGCAAGTTATGTAGTTATGTTTATTATTTCAGTATGTATCTCAGCTATTTAAGCTCACATCATAATGCCATCTCATAGTAGGCTTCGGGTAACATGCTCTGTTTTTTCTGAAAGCTGTCCACAACATCCAGAGAGGTGGTGATGCCATGGTCCAGTGAGCTGCATCTCCACTATGGGTGGAAGATAAAAGACTACAGATAGCTGGGCTTCCTCAGTGCAGGAACTGGAGTGTATTTAGCCCTCAGACATGGCTTCACAATAGCAGAAAGTTCAATAAATGCTATTGTTCGAGTCATGGCATTGGGTCTCATATCTCCTGCCTAAAACATGGAAAGGATGCAGAAGTTACAGGCACTGAATTAAGGGCAGAGATTTAGTTCTGGCACAGAAGAGCCCCATTAAGTATATTTCGCCCATGTTTTCTAACATTATTAATCTCTTTTCAAGCACTGCAGAATTTGAAGACACACATAAAAATAAAATTCTACTGAAAACATGTCCATTAACACAGACCACAATGATGCCTCTAAAGCTTTTGTATCATTTCATGCTTATCAAATATATATGTTTAGACAATTTATTTCTTATCCATAGATAGTCAAGGGAGAATAAAATTGGAGTAATCTTTATAAGATAACAATCCAGTCGCAGATCCCAAATGCAACATCCACAAGTATGTCAGTCAATTACTATCAACATAGTATTAGAAGAATGTGAAATAGAATTAATTTTACCTTTCTTGGCTTTTTGAATTGTGCATGGCATTTCTTCCTGCTAAGTTTCAGAGCTAAGATCAGAAAATACCTGCAGGTCAAGGAGTGTTGTGTCAGCTTTAGAACAGAAAGGGTGATATTGCTAATGTTTAATGCTTTCTAAATTGGAGATGCAGAAAGAACTCCATGTGGGTTGGCATTGAATAGCAAAGAAATCTATAAATGAACTGATTAAATCTTGGTGGAACAGCAATAAACTTAAAATTAAAGGAAACTTAGGAACAGACATGGAGGAACTGACTTGTAGGATCTGAACACAGCTGGTGACCAGAATGAGATGCATCGAAGACTGTGAAGTTAAGACACACTGCATCTAAGGAGTTGTACAGAAGGACTAGAACACTTTGTCAGTTTCTACAGAAAATCTTTTTCTATTGCTGTGAAGCAGTGTGTTTGATAGGCTAGATTAAGCAATAGCAACCCAAGAGTTCTAATTAGCATTTGTTGATGGTGCTCCCTGAAGATAATAACCATTTAAGAGTTTAAGCAATGGGCAAAGGTTTTTAACGTGTTTCAGAAAATCTGTTGGAAGCAAGGGAATTGTTAGATCAACAACCTCTGGTTGCCAGACATTCTCCATTTCTTTCCTTCCCACATGTCCAGCTGACACTCCCAGGGGAGTATTCCCATTGAGACCTGAGCTTTTCAAGTAAAAAGGGTACCACATAATAATGTGGCTCTCAGGACTTTCTGCAGCATCGATACAAATTTTATTAACCACCTAGGAGTGTTTATGATGGTAAATGTTGCCGATATCTACAGTCTTTAATGTAAAAATTCAGGTTCAGTGGCAGTTATTTCAAGGCAATAACAGAAAATTTGCATCTTTATCTGTGTAGATAGGATGAGCCATCACCTTGCAATAGAGAAGATATCAGTATTATAGAATCATAAAATCATAGAATAGTTAAGTTTGGAAAGGACCTTAAGATCATCTGGTTCCAACTCCCCCACCATGGACAGGGACACCTCCTACTAAACCATGTCACCCAAGGCTATGTCCAAACCCAGCCTTGAACACTGTCAGTGATGGAGCATTCACAACTTCCCTGGGCAACCCATTCCAGTGCCTCATCACCCTTACAATAAAGAATTTCTTCTTCACATCCAATCTAAACTTCCCCTGTTTAAGTTTGAACCCATCACCCCTTGTCCTATCACTACAGTCCCTAACAAAAAGACCTTCCCCAGCATCCCTATAGGCTCCCTTCAGATATTGAAAGGCTGCTATGAGGTCTTCATACAGCCTTCTCTTCTCCAGGATGAACAGCTCCAACTCTATCATGATATCTTGATAGAGGAGGTGCTCCAGTCCTCTGATCATCCTCGTGGCCCTCCTCTGGACTTGTTCCAACAGTTCCATGTCCTTTTTATGTTGAAGACGCAAGAACTGCACACAGTACTCCAAGTGAGGCCTCCTGAGAGCAGAGTAGAGGGGCAGGGTAACATCCCTTGACCTGCTGGTCACACTCCTTTTGATTCAGCCCAGGATATGGTTGGCTTTCTGGGTTGCAAGCACACACTGCTGCCCGATGTTCATTTTCTCATCAACCAACACCCCCAAGTCCTTCTCCTCAGGGCTGCTCTCAATCTCATCTCTGCCCAACCTGTAGCTGTGCCTTGGATTGCTCCTGCCCAGGTGTAGGACCTTGCTCTTATCACGGTTAAACTTCATCAGATTGGCATCAGCCCACCTCCCAAGCATTTCAAGATCTCTCTGGGTGGCATTCCTTCCCTCCAATGTATCAACCGAGCCACAGGGCTTGGTGTCATCAGCAAACTTGCTGCGGGTGCACTCAATCCCACTGTCCATGTCACTGACAAAGATGTTGAATAAGACCGATCCCAACACCGATCCCTGTGGGGCACGACTCGTTACTGGTCTCCAACTGGACACTGAGCCATTGACCACAATTCTTTGTGTGCAGCCATCCATCCAATTCTTTATCTACCAAGTGGTTGTTGTGGTTTGAGGCCCTCAAACAGTTCTGCTCACTCACTCCCCTCTCTTTCTTCCCCAGTCCCGGGGGATGGGGAGGAGAAT
>JASSUY010031963.1:1391-21776 GCA_032466535.1 Forpus xanthops | reverse complement strand
GCAGGGGGGTTGGAACTAGATGATCTTAAGGTCCTTTCCAACCCTAACTATTCTATGATTCTATGATTCTATATCAGATCTTTTTTGGTTTTGCTTGCCCTTCCCTGTCCATTTTGTGGTGCACCAGTAGTCACAACAGGCTCTCTCCCAAGGAAGAAGCGGGGTGAAGACTTATGCACCCCATTGAAAGACAGTTTGTAGGGGAATTCGTAATAGAGTCTTGATGGTTAAGGAGAACAGACACAGAGAATTACCTAAACAGGAGAACTGGTATCAATGAAACATCAGCAGCTCTAATGCAATTAGTAATGAAATTATTAAGCACATACTTAAATGACAGTTGACTGTTAACCCAGACTCATATAGCCACAGAAGTTGTGAAGTTCTGTAAGGAATTACAGAGAAAACTTTCTTGCAAATTTAAATAAATAACTCTCCAGAAGCTATAAAACCAGAGCTGTGCATCAAGTCTCAGACATGGCATCCAAGAGCATAGATGTGATTATTATGGAATAAAGTATACTGTATTTAGTAACAAACACAGTATATTTTCTCTTGATCTTTGTTGATGGCAGAAAAATGGAATATCAAAGGTAAAAGGCCTCATTTATCTATTAGGAGGTGCATAGTCCTGTGCAGCCTCATTATTCAACTGTAATTTGCATGTAATCAAGGGGCAATCACGCTGCCAGAAGACATACATTCAAGTAGGAGTGAGTATCTTCCATAGACACATGCATCAGATGGATACTTTCTCCCTGTGCATTTTTTCAATCCTATTCCTTATTAAATTCCTATACATTTTACAACTACATATATAATTTTGTTCATCCACTGCACATTACATACACATGTAGAAATATATGTTGTAATTAGCTATAAGTTTTAAAAAACCCTCCAGAAAGTCTAAATGAAAGTGCTATATATGCAGATTCACCAATGATCAGGGAAACAGATACACTTTGACTTAGAATCATAAAATAGTTAGGGTTGGAAAGGACCTTAAGATCATCTAGTTCCAACCCCCCTGCCATGGGCAGGGACACCTCCCACCAAACCATGTCACCCAAGGCTATGTCCAGCCTGGCCTTGAATACCACCAGTGATGGAGCATTCACAACTTCCCTGGGCAACCCATTCCAGTGCCTCACCACTCCCACAGCAAAGAATTTCCTCCTCAGATCCAATCTAAACTTCCCCCATTTCAGCTTGAACTTATTACCCCCCATCCTCCCATCACTTCTTTTCAAGTGATCCACAAGATGGTTGAGGGCACATACTACAGATGCATTTGATGGTCTCAGAGGCACCGGTAGGCAAACCTGAAGTGGGCAGAACTGTTAAACCATGTTCTTGTCTGTATTTGCAAGGTCTTTTCCCCAGTCTTATGGCAATGTTGTGGCCAGTTCTTTTGCACTGCCAATATGCTTAAAAGATACCAATGTCAGACATAAAACAGACCAACTTGCAATGGTATTGGTAACAAAACTGAGACACTTTTAGCAGTCCTTCTCTTGGAAATGAACAGAACATCAGGATTTAATCAGGTTATTCTCTCCATTATTTTCCAACTGGAGTCTTACAGGACAAGGAGCAGGCATATAACACAATTCTGTACTATATCCAAATAGAAAGTAGACTATAAGTTTCAGAATGTAGCAAGATTACCTGGACTTTTGCAAAGCATTTGACACTTCCCTGCACAACATCCTTGTCTCTAAACCATATAGACATGGACCACCTGGTAAATAAAGAATTGGCTGCTTGGCCGCCCCCAAAAAGTTGTGGTCGACAGTTCAATGTCCAAATGGAGACCACTGACAAGTGGCATTCCTTAGGGGTTGGTATTAGGACTGGAGCTGTTTAACAACTTTGTCAGCCACACGGAGAGTGGGATTGAGTGAACCCTCAGCAAGTCTGCTGACAACACCAAGCTGTGCTCTTATAAGAACAAGTAGTGGCAGGACAAGGGGGAATGGATTTAAACTGAAAGAGGGTAGAGTTTGACTTGATATTAGGAAGAAATTCTTCACTATGAGGCAGGTGAGGCACTGGAACATGTTTCAAGAGATGCTATGGCTGCCCTGTCTCTGGAAGTATTAAAGGGCTGGTTGAATGGGGCTTTGGGCAACCTGGTCTAGTGGAAGGTGTTCCCACCCATGGCAGGGTGTTGGAACTAGATTATCTTTAAGATGCCTTTCAACCAAAACCATTCTATGATTTTATTATTGTAGGAAGATATTCTAGACTCACCATTTCTCTGCAAGTGGCATTTACTTCATCTAGGACAGCTGTCTGGTGTGGGGTCTTGTGACACTCTTCTCAAGGGTGAAGGTTATCTTACCATGGGGGCAGCTACTCTCTGTGAATGCTTGTCTATTTTCATGGTTACTAGAGGAAACAAATGGTGGGTTCAAACAGCTTCAATCTGCCACTGCAGTTTTGATAGAAAATCCCACCTTAGTCCCAGATGAACATACCTGCCATTATTCCAGATGCTCTTCCACATCACACCTCTTCCCATCAGGCTGCACTGGACATTGTGCTCATTTGGATTCAGAGCATCCTCTTCTTTCTTCCTCTGAGAGGCACTCAGATGTATACTCCTCACAGTCCCCTGTGGAACTCACTGAGGTAGGACTGATCTCACTGTGGTCAAGTCCAGTCCCTTGCCCTTGCAAACAGCTATGCTACAACGACCTCTCTTGAGGTTTTCCTCCTCTCTAACATGTACTCACACACAAAAAAACACAACCTCACCAATTCTCTTGCAATTCCAGTAGGATGAAAAATTAAATTGATGAAAAAAAAAAATATTTAATTGCTTAATGCTACTTAATTAGATACTTAATGCTAAATGGATCAGAACATGCATTTCAGCTGAGTAGAAGTTTATTTAGCACAACTAACAGAATATACCCATTTCTTCTTTGCTTTTCATTTTAGGTATTCAATCACCAAGCACAACAAGAAGAACAAAAGAACTATAAATTTTCTTGTTTTCTAGATTATATTTTGAATTATAGTTGTGTATGTATCTCTTTACAGGGAAAGCTAATGGCAATGAAAAAGCTGAGACATAGTAATATTCATAACTTTATTGTATCTTTTTGTAATACTGACTAGAACGCCAGATTTAATAATATTGGATGCAGGTATAAAAATAATCCAATCCTTAAAAATCATATTTTGCTACTACAGTACTGTATAATTAGTGGAGTCTGAAAATATGATAAAACTTTAAATAATACTGGTTTGGAAAATGTCCTCGGGACCCCAACGACTTGGAAGCAAACAGTTAGAGATACAGAGAAAGTAACAGGGCAATAGCATGAACATAAAGGATGTTTACACTCAGGTTGTTAAAAGAAGCACAAACAAATGCTGAAAATTTACCTTTTGAAATAGAGCTTACAAAAGGTGAGGTTTACTACTGCAGTTTTGAAAGCTGTTCAAATAAACCATTGTGATTTTACACACCAAGTTTTGACCTTCTGTTTGGAAAACTCAAATAAACCATTACAATTTTACACACCAAGGCTGGCCTTCTGGTAGGAGAAAGTCCTGTAGAATTTAACAGGGCTTAAAACAAATGACTGAGTTTAACAGTTGTGTGTTTTTTTTTGTCTGTTTATTCTTTAAACTAAACTGATCCTACCAGATTTTGAGACCTTTTACGTCAGGTGAATTCTATGGCACTGTTCAACAAAAGTAATCAGATTTTACTGTATTCCATGGGACTTTTCCATATAGGACTCTGCAGATCTGGGAGCTGCCTGCTGCAGTCATTAACCAAAGCAAGACTCTCATTCCTTCTAGCATTTTACCAGAATAAAGACCAAGAAACTTAGCACTTACATATCACTTCTGAGGAACATCAGGCACCCTTTCTATCTTTTTCCTCAACAAGGATATTATGCACATACATGGCAAAGTAGACATAGAAGAGGTGCTACACCACATATGGACCTTACAGTACAGCAGCTACACCCACTTTAAATGTTTACTTCTGCAAAACACATAAGCATATTCCTTGCTTTACTTCTTTTTTTTTTTTCTTTGTTATTTCTTACGCCTTCATGGATTTTTGTCCTGATTTTAATTTCAGCAGTACAAGGGAATGAAGAACTAAATGCACTTAAATATACATTGCAAAGTTCCTGATATCTTAGAAGCACACAGTGCATGCTTCTTTTGAATCTGAGAGATCTTGCTTCATTTCTTAAGAGACAAGTAAGAGTGAACTGAATAGCTGGTTTTACCTCTGACTGAAGAGGAAGCACCTCTACATCCCTAGAAGATCTTATACAAAAGGCAACAGGTTGGCTGATCAGAACAACAACTACACAAAATTCACATCCACTCTCTTCGCAGGAAGGTGTTTCAATCTGTTTTCGTCAATCTCACATAATACAGGTCCTGTTACAGTAATAAGTATACTTTAAAAAACAAAACATGGAAAGGCAGCAACAGTATCACAGAAATAGGCAGAACATGGAGCTAGGGGAAAGCATATGAAATACGCAGGTGAAATAATTTAGGCCTAAAAAAAAATCCATTACAGCCCATGGGAGAGTTACTCCAGCCACTATAATGAATGCTGGATTAGGTCCTTTGTGTGTAAAGAGGAAAAAACATTAGTCAGCATAGGAAGAGCCCATAAGTAAAATGCATCTGTTCTTGTTAATTTAAGGAAGAAAACTAAAGATTAAACATTCCTATGAGGGAATGAGAAGTCCGGCTGGATTTGGAATGGATATGGCCATTGACCAGCATTAGAGACAAGTCCTAGGGAAGTGCTTGGTGTGTCTGCAGCAATGTCCAAACCTGCTCTGCTGCTCACTCAGGTCCTAGCAAACACCATTTAAAAGTATTGGCACAAACTATTACACAATAACAAGTGCTTCCTTCTAACTAAAATTTATTGCTATTTTTTAAAGCTTTTTACTACCACGTAGCGTGGAGGCAAACAGCTTTTAGAAGGCTAATCACAAGGCGTGACTCAGTACATGACTGTGACAGTGAGACTTACAGGAAATGCCGCAACGAGATTCATTGCTGACGTGTTACATAAATGCTGTAAATGTGGAAAGAAAAGGACGTCAAAATGCTTTCCTCATATATCCCAATTCAGTGCTGTGAGGTTTCAACAGTACGCAAAAGGCTCCTCATTTTTCCAGTGCATCTGGGAAGGCTGGTCAGAGGGAACAGCAGTGCATAGCAGGACACAGGAAGGCTGCATGTACAAGCAACCCTTTTGAACAGTCCCTCAAATCTGCGGTTTGCTGCTCTGTTCACTGGGACTAACTCTCCTGAGCTGACTGCCAGGGGTATTTCTGTGGGTGAAGGACTTTGTTACCACAACTGGCAGAGCACCATAGCAGCAAACACATGCCTTCCTTATCTTCTCCTGTCAAGCAACAGAATTAGCATTTTTTCCAAAGTTAATCAAAAATACACCCACACAACCACCTATGGGCCCTTTCTGACTTCTCCCCTAGCTTTCCACAGCTGCCAGGAGCAACAGAAAATTTCTATGCACTCTTGGTGTGTTTTTTCTTCCTTTCCTCAACATCTGGCTGAACCACTTGCATCCTCCTTAGAAGAAACATGTCACTTCTATCTTGTCCTCTTGGATAGTGGAAAAAAAAAAATTCTTCTTGGCAAAAAACATCCAGCGTGCTCAAAATTTGAAATCTGGGGTAGCTAAAAGTAGTCTTAGTAGTCTAAGATACTGAACAGAGAGGCATCTGCACTTGGAAATAGTCTTGAGGGCACATGGAGACCCTTCTCACATATGACAGGAGCCACAAGCCCAACTCCACTGCCAGAAGGTGCTTAGTTTATGAGAGACAAAGAGGAAGCAGGCAAACAGGATCCTTGTGGCACCTTTAACAGAGGCAACATGTACAGAAACAGGTCACATACCTGCTATGGCTGGGTGAACCTGCTGCTGCTGGAATGTGTTAGTAAACAACTGCAGTAAAATAATTACCATAAACTAGCAAAGCACACTGCAGTGTACCCCACACCTTCTACCCAGAAATACTGCGGTGTGGGACATGGCTGGGCTGATAGAAACCTGGGGATCTGAACTACAGGGGGTTCATCTGCTGCCTCCACAAGGATTTCCTGGTTCACATGTGGGAAAGCACCTGCACTCACCCTGGTGCTGACTTTGGCCTAAATCTTTTCCTGCTCACTTAGCAGGACCTCCTACAATACCCAGAAAAGGTGCTGCAGGTCAGGAGAGACTCTTTTCTTCCTTCTATGCACTGGTTCTGTGACTCCTCTCTTCAATGGATATTGAAGCCTGAAATAGATAAATTATCATAAGAATTTTTCCAATGTTTACCTGCTTTGGCAGAGAGAAAAATTCAGTGCAGTAAAGGTCTCTGCTTTGGAAAAGGCTAAGTTTTGCAGTCCTCAGTCAGAAAATCCTACTGGATTTATTGACTCTTTCATTCCAAATACAGCATTAAGAAGCCTTTGAAGATCATTGAGAAATTAAAAGTAATTACTTACAAACTTTTGTGTGATCTCAATAAGGAAAAGTCCTATCTCATTTCCACTCAAATCCCTTGAAATTTGCTGTGAGATACAGATCAGGAGTTTTGTTCATAAGTCCATGCTACTCTTTAAATTGAAGGATTGACCTGCAATTGTGAGTTGGTATTTCCTACTTTGTACTTGGCACACACGGGCATGTTTCCTAGTCTTTAAACTAACCAAGCAGTTAAACATATTTGCCTATAAACATGTGTCTAAATTCTTCACTAGCTGACAAAATGCTGGCATGTCATTAAATCCTATCATCATCGCCGGGACACTCCTTTTTGCTGAGCTGCTTTATTAAAGAGGGACAGAGCCCAGCGCTCACCTATATGCCTTGGATTTAGACTTAACATGAATCCCAGCTTCCCCTTTGCTTCTGTAACACAGACAAACCCCTTCTCCATACCATGGGAAAGGTAGTCTTTTCTGTCCTGAGCACTCTCAAAAACAGGCACAGAAAGACCCTGCCAATGTCCTCTCTGAAGGATCATATAGCACAGCAGTCAAGCCCTGAGTTCACATCATACAATGGGTCCTGTGCCGTTAAGGTATCAGCTGCTAATGAAAGGAAGAACATCACTTATGGACTGGAAACACTGATCAGCAGGGCAGGGAACAGCTAGTTCTTCTGCCTTACTTGTTACACAATTTTGGCTACTTAACTAGAGTTTTCCTTAAATACAGCTCCTTAGGCAGCTGCAGTTCCCATGAGCAATCATTAATTTCTTCCCTAAAGCTGAGATGAACAGGTGTACTAACACCTGCAAGGTTGATTATGGATCAGACAAGCACAAAGGATACTGCCCTAGGACACTGCCATAGGCATCCATGAAGATTTTTTATTTCTTTTGCAAGCTCACACTACTGTTTCTACGTAGTAGATAAGAGGTGAGGTATAAAAAGACACTGCTTGTATGCTATGGCTGGTGTACCAAACTGTCTTCAAAGCACATTTGTGGTGTCTCTCCTATCTTGCAGTTTTTGAGAAAACAGAAACCTCTTAGCCTTCACAGCTAATAGATGCCTGGTGCTAGCTCCCTTTCCACTGGATAGCTGTTGCTCTTTTTTGATAAAGAGCACAACAGCCTCCAAAGTACTGGGAAAAGATCTGAAAACTCACACCATCTGCATAACAAAAGTACCCACTCCCTTGTGGAGCGCTACTAATCACCTAAGGTTTGCCTCTGGTGAATGACCACACAATGTATCTGAACTTGAGGTCAGGCACTTTGGGGGATGCATCCCATGATCCTTAGTGCTTCAGTGAGTTGAGCTACCTTATGAACTTACTTGTAGGCACTGTTTTTCAAGTATGGTGGGGAGAAGAGAACATCAGTGGGTATTTGCTCTTCAGCGAAACTAGCTTATGTATGCACTAGAGAGATGGTGGGTTAGTGGCTAAGGAATTGTGCTATTTGTTATCTTCATACAATCATAGTCACATTAAGGGGAAGGATCTGCATCTGGATGGGGTTTGGATGTCAGGTTAACACTACATTAAAGATAAGCAGTGCATATACCTCATTATACTTCTTTATACTTCCTGCAACCCCATGAACAAATACAGCCCCAGCGGAGAATGAATTCAGGGAAGGACTTGGGGATGTCGGTCAACAAGAAGCTCAATGTGACCCAGCAATGTGAACTTGCAACCCAGAAAGCCAACCACAACCTGGGCTTCATCAAAAGAAGCATTACCAGCAAGTCAAGCAAGGTGATTCTCCCCCTCAGCTCTTGCGAGA
The DNA here is from genome assembly GCA_032466535.1 of Forpus xanthops. Classification (NCBI taxonomy): domain Eukaryota; kingdom Metazoa; phylum Chordata; class Aves; order Psittaciformes; family Psittacidae; genus Forpus; species Forpus xanthops. The sequence goes on along the minus strand of JASSUY010031963.1, from coordinate 13,479 downwards.
CCCCACCTGCAGTACTGCGTTCAGCTGTAGGGCCCTCTGGAGAGATGACCTTTAAGGTCCCTTCCAACCCAAATCATATGACTCTGTGATTAGTAAGATCTCTTTCAACATCTAGCTCAGAATATAGCCCATTACTAGTGAATTTTATTGTTGGTGAGAAATATAACTTGCATTCTTCAGCTTTTGCCAAGACGATTAATATGAATTAACATGCTTAGGTGAGGAAATCTGCCTGGTATGAATCATCCAAAACTATGATGACAGCAAGCAAAACACTTCAACATGAGTGATCTTTGTTCCACTAGAATTGAAAACATACTATATTTCTCTCCCTTGAATACCACTGATTGCAGTGAGCCTTATTTTTCCACAGCTCCAACAGAAGTCAAGGCGGGTTGTGGAGGCTCGAAAACTATGTCCCGCCTGCAGTGCCCAGAATTCAGGTTCCACTGCTATAGCATTATAGGGGCTATAGTATTATTGCTCCTTCCCAGATTCTTTCTAAGGAGCATGCTGAATTCACAGCCCACTTTCTTCCCTGTGAGCAATTATTTAACATTATATTGATGTTTCTAAATCCCTGTAGAGAAACAGAGCCCCAGAAGTTCCTATACAGAAGCACTATGATGATGTATAGTGGCATTTCTTCTGAGCTATGTTGGTTGACAAAACAACAACATACTCATACTTTTTCCTATATATGGGAAGTTTTCAAAGCAGCACATAGGATCAACTTTGCCTTTTTTTTTTCAGTTAAAATTGCAGTGGTATGACTAACTTTCCCGTTCTCCTTGGAATCAATCAGCTCATGAATTCAGTTTACATTGACAGGCACCAGGCTTCACCAGGGACCCAGAATTCTAAAGAATTTCTACCAGTAAGAAGGTTAGGGCCAGAGGACAAGCCAGCTTCCCTGTTGTGTATGAAGCAGAAAGCAATGCAGCAATATAAAAGGGAGTGGACAAACTTGCCCTACCAAAAGCAGTTGCACTTTGCAAAGTGAAACTTTGCCCAAAGGTTGGCTAAGAAGACAAGCACAGTCAGCAGAAAACAAGATCTGTAAACAAAACACTCCTTAGTGGTATTCAGTGAAGAGTGCTAGGCACAGTTCATCTGCCTATACTGATCCATGCTTGCCATGTAGCGTGAAGTGAATGAAGAAGCAGCACAAAACAAATCTGGAGTACATGTATTAACTTCCACCTGGGACTTTTGGTGATGTGCACCTTGAGCCATTCCCTCTTCTTCCTCGTCCTTCCTTCTGCTGCTTAGTGAGTGCAACCTTTCCTCAGGGCAGCAATGCTCAGCATGAAGTTCAAAGTCCTTCCTGTTAAATGGGAAGAGTGAGACTGATATGGGCTGAACTGCCCAGGAGACAAATTGTACCTGGGGATCAAGGGCCACAGAACTGTGTCAGTCTTCCACTCCCTTTACACTCCCTGCTAAAAATAGTCTCTTCTTCTGGTTTCATCACTAATAAAGGATGGATTGTATTGTCCAGGGTAGATGCATGAATGTCGAGATCCAGGCAAGCCAGTGTAGGGAGGATAAAGTCCATTTCTTTCCAGTTCAGGATTTCTCAGTCCAGTTGGCTGGATTAGCAAAAAAACAAAATAAGAAGAGTCTTATTTGCACACTCAAATCCTCCTGCAGACGCAGCCTTACCAAATTTCCCAGCAGTTATTTGAGTAGCTAGAAGGAACAACATGACCACTAATGACCTCTGTAACCTAGAATGATTTTTAATATGAGAGCTATGCATTGCCCGAAGGAGTTTTTTTCTGATGCAGTCTAGATTCAACACCTTGCCAATTAACAGATTTGAAGTTTACCTGACTCCACCGAATGAGTCTAAGTGCACAGTTAATTTTTAATCCAAGAGGATTGTGCTGATGAGATCAGGTATTGAAACAACTCACCAAAAAGATATTATCCCAGAGCCATCCTTTAAGGAAACACTTCTAGGAAATCAGTCATCTGCTTTGAGTATTACTTGGGAGCACTTCTTTCCTCATTAACCATAGGTACCTACCCTCCCAACACAGAAGCTTGGATTATATGTCAAATACAAAGTGATCTGACCTTCCTTTTCTTCCCTTCTCTTACTTAAGTAAATCTCCTGTGGACACTTGGTTGAGGAACTTTGATGTCTACAACCAAGACTGTACAGTCCTTTCACCTAGTAAATAACATCAAACCACCTGCTTTGATCTGATACAGAGAAGATCCATGCAAAACCCTGATCACCAACCACTTTCTGAAAAGCTCCTCTTTCAAGTTTCCAGTAAAATGAAAGTCTTAAAAAGTGTTTAAGAATGCATTTTCATTTCCAAATCTCCCATTCTTACTGGAAGCAAGAAAGATAATTATTTCCCTTCATGCTGTGAAATCCAGTAAACTTGCTTACTGGGAAACTTAAAATACAAGTCAGAAAAAAAGGTATTTCTTGCTGCTTTCTGCTCTGGAAAGCAGAAGTCCAGAATGTGTGACTTGGGTGAAATCCTGCAACCTTCACTCACATGAGTAACGCACACACACCTTAAATACTTCCAGTATATTGCTGTAGATCCATGACAGATGATATACCAGCATCACAGCTCTGAATACAGATATTAGCAGATGGTACCAACTATGACAGCAGGTCTTGTGCTTGTGATTTTCTGTGCCCTACACAGCCCATTACTCCTCCACTACTTCTTTCCTGCCACTTTAGAGCTTGAAGGGGTGCTCCTTAAACACCCTTTCTGCTGCAGGAAATTGCCTGTACCCTGGAGAAATGAAAAGTGGAAGAGAAGTGGGGTCCTCAGTGACCAGCATCTTCCCATATTGGGATGAAGTCCCCCAGGAAGAGGTCTCAACTTTCCAACATCATCAGTGAGGGTGGATGTGCAAAAACTACCCACAACAATACCTAGCAGTCTGCCCAAAACCCTTAACTGTCCTTCTCTACTCTACAATTGGAATTTTGGGGCATCTACCAAAATGTTCCTAGACATTTCCCTAGCACTCTTCCTAATGATATCTCATCAGGAATTTGTCTTTGCTGTGTCAGGCACAAAGGGTTAATAGTTAAGCTATGGTTTGATACCGAATAATATACATCTGTCATCTGCAACAGGTTCTTGGTGCTCCCATTCTCCTGCATCTCGATGGTCTCTCTGCCCCACTCCTGTGCCCGGGGATTCTTCGGATATTCAGCATACGGTGACATCTGGAAATCCCCACTCTTGAAAATGAGTTTACTTATGTCATTTTTATTCTTCCTGTTTATAAAAGAATGGAGGAAAATGAAAACATACAACTTATCCTGCTATCTTGCATGCTTTTCTGACATGATCTCAGAAGATTTACTTCTGTAATGAACCTTGACTGGGAACAAAGATCACTTCAAAAAGGCTGTGGTCCAATCTTCTGTTCTGAGGCAAAATTAGATATGAGGTCAGATTGTGCTACTCAGGGCATTATCTGATGGAATTTGAAATCTCCAAGGATGGAGATGGCATAACCTCTCTGAGCGAGCTGTTCCACTATTTTACTGTCCTCTTGGTGAAAAAGCTTTTCCCTACATTCAGTCTGAACCTCTTCCGCTCCCACTAATGCCTGTTGTCTATTATAAGTGTGTGTGTCCACCTGAGTTAATAAAAAAGTAATGGAAATCTAGGAAGAAAGAAAAACACATGGAAGCCCCGAAGTCTCCAAGTGCTCAAGTATAGCACTTCTAGGCGCTATGTTACTATGTCAATTCCTTAGAAGGAAAACCTAAATGGGGCTGGCCTGAATGACACCAAAAGCCCCAGAACATGACTACCATGTATGAGTGGACTTTGGCGACATTTCCAGTTCAAATCAGAGTACCCTCCAAGAAGTCATATAACCTGCCAAAGGCCAGGACTCATGAGAAGATCAATCCATCCCCGCAGAAGCCTGGCCATCACACCCTCCTGGCTGAGGCTTGCTGGTCACCCTGGCTCAAAACATGAGGGAACAAGCACACACCACTGTGCCAATCAATTTACTGTCACATCTGTGTTACTAATAAACCCAGTTGATAACTTGAATAAGAGAGCTTTGAAATCCTAGATTTGGGGGCTGGAATGAGAGGGTGAGGGTGTTATTGCACAGAGGCCCTTTTCACGATATATACGTCATGAAGCAGAGCTTCCTTAACAAGCTTCTAGTCTGAATCTTGCTTCTAGTTCGAATCTACCTCCTGGTTTGGGAGCTATATGCGTACATGTGTGTATGTGTTTGAGAGGGAGACACACAGAGTAAGAGCACATGCAGGACTTGTGAAAAAAGTTATGTGAAAATAGCCTTAAATACACTCAAATACCACTTCAGCCACGGCCAGTAAGCCCTCCTTCTGCCTCAACTCTTTTCTACTTAGCTTGCATTTTTGGATACTTACAGCTGCTTTACAGCTCTGAATGGGAAGGACTATTTTGACTCTCCATCCCTAGATAATGTTACTGTCAGGCACATCCTTAAGAGACACCCAGTTCATTTTTTTAGCCTGGTTGGTGGAAAACAGAAATATATGTCCCAAATGAAAGCACGGTGCAATACTTCAGTATCTGATTAATCCACTTGCTTAGCTGTCCTGTTTTCGTCCATCAGAGTTCATGTGTAGAGCATTAAGTGTGGTGTAATCCACTGAGAGGATGGCATGGATGAGCTGGGGCTTCTGGTGGTACCTACCGGCAGCAGGTGACGATCAGTGCTATGCCCATGATAAGCAGAAGTCCCCCTCCTGCAGCTGCAATCACCACGGTGATAAGCTGATATGCTATAGACAAAAAGACAGAGACCCACTCAGAAACAGCAATGTAGCCGTAAATTGTAATGTAAACATATATCCACAGTCCTCATGCAAAAGGATTAACTGTTTATTTCCCATCTTCCCTCCCTCTGTAAGCAATATTGCCTTAAATATCTGAGTGAACTGAATGGAATTGGGAATCTCCTTCTAAATCTGTTTCCCTAGAGAACAGATTGCCTTTACTAATAGATTCAAATAATTCAAATTATATTTCATGGATTAACCTCTGAATACCTTGCTTCAAGAGGGGGGTTGGGCCAGATGACCTTTGAAGGTCCCTTCCAACCCAAACTATTCTACAATTCTAAGAGTGCCCTCTATATACGCTATCATAACAGAGTATCCAGAGAAAAGGAGATCTTCCCTTAGAAGATAACACTGACAACTTCGACAAAGAAGGTCAACAAAATAATTCCCAGCAGAGAATGAAAAAAAAAAACAAAAAACCCTGACAAGAGTAGCATGTACCTACTGCATGCATACACAGCCATTTGCAACCACGTGATTCAAATCTCCCATTTCTGACACTGTAGAAATTAAAAGAAACAAAACTCGGTACTTACGGTTTCCACAGTTGAATCCACCTAAGCCAAATGGGCAGCTGATAACAGAAGACAACATGGAGTTTCAGTGGCTTAGTTGTGACAACAGGTCACCAAAGCAATATTCAAAAAGACATGGGCTAGGAGGAGGAAACAGTCATCATACCTCACGCAGGTCTCATTTTCCAGCTTATATCCATCTTCACAGGCTAAAAACACACAAGAGAGAAGGGCCATGAGCACCACATAGTGGTGCAGGGAAGGAATTTCTCACCGCCGCTTCCCACGGCAGCCTCATCCCGAACAACCCTGAGACTGACAAGCTGGTCTGCGGTGCTGGCACAGAAGGACGCCATGCTCTCTGACGTGATGCAGTCTTTGCTCTGGTTTAGGCAAAACACCGTGCACTTAAATTCACCTCCTGCCGGCTTTGACAGGACCGTGTCAGGACTTCCTGTCAGAGCTGCCAGTAGGCAGAAGGTAACATAATTCCCAGCAGAACCCCTTCTTGCCCAAATGGAAACCCATGCACACTTGTACAGTTTCCCACGAAAGATCAGTGTAAAATATCTTCAAGTTCCTCCAGCTTTTGCTTATTTGAACAGTGCAATTTTAGCACTGATGTGCATTATGTATTAAATTTAAATGTTAGAATTGCAACCAAATGTTATCCAAACACAGGGTAACCTGAAGTGATATGTTTTGCCTCATGCCACCCTTTTTCCCGTTGTTCAAATTTGCAGTTAAATAAAATTTTGAAATGTAGTATTTTACTATAGAATGGACATTAAACGTGCTAGGTCTAAGTAAGTCAGACAACTGCTATGTACAAAATGTTAGCAAAAAACTGAAACCATCATTTCAAAATAAAATCATTCCTGTGCTTACAGGCAGCTATCTCATCACCTGAATTATGTGAGAAAATTATGCTACCCTTCTGATGACCACTAAACTTGATGATAACATTGGACATACAATTACAAGGGCTCCTGCATATCTGCTGCCTTTCGCAGAGGCAGTGGACAGTCAATGACCTGAGTAGGAATGACACAGAGTCACTTTGGGTAGAGGGACAAGCCAGGGCTAGCACATGCAGCAGCCCCTTTGGGTCTGCAAGACACCACCCAAGCATCTGGGAAAGCCCTGCAGCACCCTCCACAGGGAATAAAACCAGATTGTTAACTGAAAACAAAAACGCTCATGGACTTCCGCAACCCCCCCCCCCCAAAAAAAAAAAAAACAACCAACCAAACAAACAAAACTATAAGCTTGAAACTAGAGAGGCAGCAGCTCTCACACTACCTTCCCTCTGCCTTGCACAGGGACCCAGAGCCAAAAACTCAGGCACTCCCTAACCCCAGCAAGTGTGAGGAAATCTGCAGAGAGAAGAGGAGGCGTCCAGCCACAGACAAAGCCCTCACCTCCTCCTCTGCTGCTCCCAAATACACACCAAATGCCTTTTCACCTCTGTCACAGCCAGCAACTGTTTTCAGAAACACTTGGCACAGGTGGGGCGGAAGGAAGAAAAGAAGGACAGATGGGCAACACTGTCTATTAGGATGGGCTGGCAATATCATAGTAAACCAAGAAAGAGCACTAGTATACTGGCTGGATTCAGAAGTTTATGGTTCTTCTAGCACCAATAACAAGTGATATTGATGCCAGCAGGGAGCAATGTGACTGTGACCTCCCCTCATAATACAGGTCACAGAACTTACCCAAATTTAATTCTAGTTTCAAATCAAATAGTTAAACTGAAGCTACATTTTAGAGAACCATCCAAGATTGATTCTAATATTATCAGTGGCAGACGATCAACCACAACCCTGGGTCAGATGATCATAAAGTTAATTTCCCCAGTCATTAAAAACATTCACCTTCTTTCTTGTCTGAATTATACCAGTGTCAAATTCCAGCTTTTGGATGTTTACTTGCTAGATTGGAAAAGGTTGCATGATCACATTTCTCCTCCTTACCATCAAATCGCTCTTTTAATACAGCCAAGTACACTGAGATCCCTGACTCTCCCTAGTTACTGCAGCTTTTCTCTAAACGCTCCAGGTTTTCTTGGACCCCTTTGATTTCTGATTCCCAGAAATAGATGTTGCAAGCCCAGGGATAGCAGAACTTCCCTTCTTCTACCGGTCTGCTCCCCCTAAATGCACCCACAGGCAGTATTAGCCTTACAAACCAGAACTGGGAAACACTTCTTTACCCACCAGGCCTCCTTCACAGCTTTGTGCCAGTCTCTACTTTCCAGGAGCCACAACCCACAGTGTGCCTGGCACTCTGTTCTTGGATGCCTTGCCTTGCTTGCAATCATGCTGAAATATTGTTTGCCTATACACCACCTACTGTCTCCCATCACTCATGGTGTGTGGACTTAGATGAGTGATAAATTCTCATCAAGAATGTTACTGCCCTAGGCCAAGACTTTGCATGGCAACTGGCACCAACAATGATGAGGGGCTGATGTCAATGGCAGCTGGTCTTGCACTCCTTTCTCTGCCCTATATATCCCCACTACTCCTCCACAACCTTTTTCACTCCATATATTCCCCGAGAGCTGGGGATGGGGAGGGTAAGGCTCTTTATATAGCCCCCTGCTGCATCTCATCATGATACTTTTTGCAATGGATTTATTTTTCTCTCCTTAAGATAGTTTCTTTGAAGTCAAGGAAGAGTTAACAGCCTCAGCCAACAGACAACCAGGACAAAGGTAATAAATCCCAAAGGATCTTTGCCTAGCTCATTCATAATATGGAGGCATTAGTAAAATGAGACTAGAAGTGTTGCTCCTTTCACTTGCTAACAAAAGCAGATCAAAACCCTTATGGATCAAATGTTTTACCAAAGCAAGCCACAAGATTAGGCAATAATGAAATCTACAGTGAAGGGGAGGGAGGAATCACCTCAACAGCTAGTGGATTTGCCTTCTCCAATGAGCTCAGCAGCTGCATGTTCCCCAGCTCCAGCCTGTTGCTTGCACATTGGGAAGGCCAGGAGGAGCCTGCAGGTAAATGATGGAGCCCAATCTAATTTCTCCCACTCAGCCCTATATCAGTAACACGTGTAGGACACATATAACTCATGTGGCCTCAAAGATGGAGTTGTGCCTTGGGCAAGCACAGCCCTGCGACCCTATGGGCACACAGCTCCAAGCCAGGAGGCTATGGGGGCAGTAAGGAGGAAAAGTAAGATCCAGAACATGCATATCTCTGTCTTACTTAAATGGTTACTGCTTATATCTCTTCCTCTCCTCAACCCTGCCTTTTCCTGACACTTTGCTTTCTCCTCTGGCATCTTTCCTGCTCCTTTGAACATGCTTCCAGGAGAGCTCACACTGTCACTCTCACTTGGCAAGCTTTAAAACATGAGCAGGGAATGGAGGAAAGGTTTAACTGTCAGAGGCCAAGCAAAGCTATTGAGCTGTGCTTTTTTTAATGGATTCCTTTGCCTTTGCCCTCCCAAAGGAGACTCAGGGTCTCTTTGGAAACCTGCTCTGCTGCTCCTTGCTTCACTTCAGTAACACTCATGCTATTAAAAATAGCATGCTGTTGAAAAGGTGGCACACTGGGTTTGCCACTCTGTTTCCAAAACAGCGCTGAAGATACCAGGAAGGCTGAAAATCATCAATGACCCAGAGGCAAACGAACTGCTTACCAAGAGATACCACAGCCAACATGTAGCTCAGAGACCCAACTTTTCCTTGGTCCAGGGGGTGGTTTTTCAAGCATGCCCCAGGGAACAGCCACTGCAAGGCAGAGCAGAACAATCCCCGAAGGTCAAGGAGGCTGATCCCCCATGTCCCAGCACCTCTCCCAGCCGCACTTGCCTTCCCACGGGGGAGACCGGACAGGGCAGCACAATAGCCATTTCCCTCTTTGCAAATACTATAATTGGAGTTACTGTGCCACATTTTCATGACCCACAATGAGGGTCGGATGCTCAGGAGACCTCAGTTCCTGTTTAGTCACTAAGAGGGCAGAGATTTTCAAAGAGGCTTGCATATTGTATGCTATGTTTATCAGAAAATAGATCTAAATACGAAATGAGTGCCATAGCTTGGCTTTTGAAAAAGCCTTTAAAAATCCCAAACCACCTGGTTTACCCAGATAGAAACAAAGTGATGCTGAAAATCTGGTAACTTGCCAGAGCATGGTATGATGCAGTTGATGCTGCCCTCACACTGCTGCAGCCTAAATTCCGCACCAACCCTGTCCCTCAGACACTCTCAAGCTGGACCATAAGATGTTTCCTACTGACAGCACAGAGTTGAAGGTGGAATTGAGGCCTCGTTATGTGCAGGTAGAGATTTTTTTTTTTTTTATTTTGCACATCAAAAAATACCTGTAAGTAGGGAGTAACCACATGTTATGTTAGTTCTCTTACCCCTCGGCAACCATTGCATCTGAGTGCCTCACAGCCTTTCAGATATTTATCTTCACAACACTCCTTGACTAGAGACATGGACAAGAAAAACAGAGTAACTTGCCCTTGGGTTCCCAGTGTCAATGATAGAGCTAGAACTGGGCAAAGCCTCCCAGATTTCAGCTCAGCTCCCCACTCTCTAAGTAAAGCCCTTCTCTGCCTCTCCGAGGTCAATGCAGATGGTCAATGTTTCCTAATAGAAATCCTTCTCCCAACATCCTAGATGAAGGGAGGGAATTAAAACACAATGGAGAAAGATTTTGGCTGCAGCCATAGGGCAAAGGAAGGTCACCATGACCTGGAACCTATCTCTGTGATGTCTGTACCAGAGCCTGCAGCCCATAAGTTATTTCCAGACACAATTTTCTCACACTCTGATCAGATTTGTAATCAGTAAAGCATCTCCTTCTATTTCAACAGCAACCCAGCAGAAACTGCCAGAAGCACTATATAACTACTATTGCAGTTCTTATTGATATGTCATCAGAAAACTGCATTTCTTAAGAAGACCTGCAATAACTGATGGAACAAGGGATGGACACCCTGGTCCTATAAAGGTCATTTTGACCATCGGCACATAGACAAAGACCTTGTTTAAAATATGACAAAACTAGATTTCATTATCCGAAGAGTAGCTAAAGAATAATACAGTCCTTAAGCTTAACATTTCTATTAGGAACTCACCTGAAAAATAATAATTTTCAGGTACGTATTTTAAAAATATTGATGATGTCTTAATATAGGCTTTTGAGTTTAAAGCACTTCTATTAAGTTTGCTAAGAGGTCAGACAAAGTCAAAACAACCAGAAGCGCACGTCGTCTCTGCTCTGTGCTACTGAATTGAAGCCCAAAGCAGCCAGGCTCCTTTCTCCCTCTTCTTAATCATTGTGATTCACAGCATGCTCTAGAAAGAGATAATATTATTCCTAGAGAGAGGCTGTATCTTCAGTGTCTGCTGAAAAGTCCCCTAACTAAATAAAAGAAACTTGAGCTGCTAATATTTACTCATAATATTGAGCTTCTTGCCTACAGAGTGATACATACACAGAGAAACAAACTCATTTCTACTGGAACAAAAAGCTTAAGCAAAATTCAGGCAAAACACACTACAGAAAGAGCCATACCTCTGCAGGAGTGGTCCATCTTGTTGTATTTGAAGTACCCACTTTTGCACTGGCAGAGCGCGACTCCATCAAAGTCAGTGCATTCAGAAGTTTCCTTGTCACATTCAGGGTCTTTCTGCTTGCACAAGCTGCCAACTGTCAGGAGGAGGCAGCCAGCATCAGTGTGGTTCTCTCTAAACCCATCATTACACATATGTGCTTTCCTGGCATCACATTCAGCTCATGTGCTGCTTTAATCTCCTTTCTTTTTTTTTCTTTTCAATAGTACTTTTTACACTAGGAGACAGTCAACATGACTGTGCCACCTTGTCTTGCATATCTACCATCATTTGTACGGGCCAATAGAAAAAGAGAATAAGAAATGTTTCAGCTTGGAGGCAGAAGGGGAAATAAAAAAGAAAAATTTGGTTTGGCTCAAGCTGAAACACATTCACCCCTGAGATAGTTCAATGAATCAATTTTTAAGCTTATATCAAGCAAAACATTTTGCTAAGCCCAAAGCAATCTTTTTTCCCATTTCAATATTAAGTACTGGATTTTTTTATCTTTCAAACAAAGAATTTGTCCTTTCATTTACATTACTTCAAAGCAGTGCTTTACTTTAGAAAGTTAGATTTGTTACAACAAGCATTCAGCAAAACTGTGGGTAAATGGTGGAAACTGTGTCACCAAATTTACATTTTTTTTACTGGGAGGTCAGACTAACTGCAATGAAGAAACAAAAAATATTTATGAGAAATAGGGTTTTATGGAATACACGTCACTCATTTGGCACTCACCTTTTAGAAACCTCTCTCTGCTAGATACATCATATTTTTTTTATCTGACATCTTTTCTTGTAAGCACTTACATAAGTACATAATTTGTTCCTTATTCTGCTTATTTCAAGTTAAAAGTAGACTTTACCAGAAGCATTGTCATCAGAGGTAATGGCTAGATACAGTCTGAGAGAATATACCAAAATAATTTAGGCAACTGTCATGGGTTCAGCAGCAGCAGTCATTTTTTCCCCTTTAAACAGTAGCTGCTGTAGCGCTGTGTTTTGGATTTTCTGCTTGGGAACAGTGCTGATAACACCAGTGTTTATAGTTATGACTTGGAATGTTTTGGTTTGACCAAGGACTTTCTGAGTTTCATGCTCTGCCAGGGAGGAGGGAAGCCTGGAAGAAGCC